>VZTO01022567.1:138262-269906 GCA_013400615.1 Syrrhaptes paradoxus
GGGGCGGGTCGGGGCCGCCCCCGCGGGGTGCGGAGCGGGATGGGGGGGGAAGGGGATGGGGCGGGCGGGGGGCGGCCAGGTCCCGCACGCTCGTGCCCACGTGACCGCCGGTCCCCGTTCCTCAGTCCTTATATGGGCAGTGACGTCCCGGGTATTCAGGGGGCCCCCATAAATACTTACCGCCAGACTTATCCTCCAGCGCGAGCTGCGGCGGGAGCGCGGCTCTCCCGGGGCACCGTGGGCATCGGCACCGCGGGCATCGGCACCGCACCGCCCGCACATGCCGCCCAGGCTCCCCGGCGTCCCCCCGCGTTGGTAGTGGGAGGCAGGGGGGAAGCGCCCCTTCCTCTCCTTCCCTGCCTCCCCTCCCCGCACACCGCTGGCCGGGAGCACCGCTCCCCCCGGCCACCCCCACCCCCACCCCCATGATGACCGCGAAGGCGGTGGACAAGATCCCAGTGACCCTCGGAGGGTTCGTGCACCAACTCCCCGAGGGCATTTACCCTGCGGATGACATCTCCGCCGCGCTACCAACTTCGGTCGCGATCTTCCCCAATGCCGACCTGGCCGGGCCGTTTGACCAGATGAGCGGCGGTGTGGCAGGAGGTAAGCCGAGCCCCCGCGGAGGGCCGTGCAGGTGCGGGGCAGGGCCGCCCGCGGAGGGCGGCGGGCTGGGGGGCGGACTGGGACCAGGGCTGTGGCCCCTTGGGGCTCCCCCGCCGCCCGACCGGGGTCCCCGGCGCCTCTCGCGGCATCTCTGCCCCCGCGCCCGGCTCGGGGGGAAAAGCTGGGGCCGGCGCGGAGTCCCCGCAGCGAGAGCGCAACATGTGCGCGTCGCAGCCCCGCGCCGGGCCGGGCCGGGAGGTGACTGGGAGCGGGACCGGCAGCGGTGCCGGACCGCCCGGTGGGCGTCGGCGCGGAGGGCTGACCGGCTCCTTGCCCCCGCAGACGGCATGATCAACGTGGACATGGGCGACAAGCGGGCCCTGGACCTGCCCTACGGCGGTGGCTTCGCTCCCAGCGCCCCGGCCCCCCGCAACCAGACCTTCACCTACATGGGCAAATTCTCCATCGACCCGCAGTACCCGGGCGCCGGCTGCTACCCCGAGGGCATCATCAACATCGTGAGCGCGGGGATCCTGCAGGGGGTCAGCACGCCCTCCTCCTCCTCCTCCGCCGCCTCCTCCTCCTCCGCCGCCTCCTCCGCCTCCTCCTCGGCCACCGCCGCCTCTGCCGCCTCTCCCAACCCGCTGGCCGGGGCCCTGGGCTGCACCATGGCGCAGGGCCAGCCGGCCGACCTGGAGCACCTCTACTCGCCGCCGCCCCCGCCCTACTCGGGCTGCGGCGAGCTGTACCCGCAGGACCCCTCCTCGGCTTTCCTGCCCGCCGCCGGCGGCGGGGCGCTGCCGTTCCCCCCGCCACCCTCCTACCCCTCCCCGAAGGCGGCGGCGGCCGACGGCGGGCTCTTCACCATGATCCCCGAGTACGGCGGCTTCTTCCCGCCGCCCCAGTGCCAGCGGGAGCTGCACGCCGGCCCCGACCGCAAGCCCTTCCCCTGCCCCCTCGACTCTCTCCGCGTCCCGCCGCCCCTCACTCCGCTCTCCACCATCCGCAATTTCACCATGGGGGCGGCCCCGGCGGGCGCCGCCCCCGTCAGTGCCCCCGGCGGCAGCGGGGGCGAAGGCGCGGGCGCCCGTTTGCCCGGCGGCGCCTACAGCCCGCACCACCTGCCTCTGCGGCCCATCCTGCGGCCCCGCAAGTACCCCAACCGGCCCAGCAAGACGCCGGTCCACGAGCGGCCCTACCCCTGCCCCGCCGAGGGCTGTGACCGCCGCTTCTCCCGCTCCGACGAGCTCACCCGGCACATCCGCATCCACACGGGCCACAAGCCCTTCCAGTGCCGCATCTGCATGCGGAACTTCAGCCGCAGCGACCACCTCACCACCCACATCCGCACGCACACCGGGGAGAAGCCCTTCGCCTGCGACTTCTGCGGCAGGAAGTTCGCCCGCTCCGACGAGAGGAAGCGGCACACCAAGATCCACCTGCGCCAGAAGGAACGGAAAGGAGCCGCCGCCGCGGCCACCGGCGGGTGCCCGCAGCCCGGCGGCGGGAGCGGGGCGGCCTCCCTGACCCCCTGCGCGGCGCGGACGCGGACGCCTTGACGGTGCGGGGCGCGCAGAACCCAGCGCTGAGCCGCCGAACCGCCGCCCAGAGCGGCGGCGGGGAGCGACCGGCACCCGGCGGCGCCGCGGGGCTCCCTCCCGGGTCGGAGCGGGCCGGGCCGGCGGGTGTACATAGGGGCTGCGGCGGGAGGATGGATGCATGCAGTGCCGTCGTGGTCAGGTGTCTTTGGTGCCTTGTGTGGTGTAGAGCCCGGTCCCCTGTCTGCATGTGGGGGGGGGGGGGNACCACCCACATCCGCACGCACACCGGGGAGAAGCCCTTCGCCTGCGACTTCTGCGGCAGGAAGTTCGCCCGCTCCGACGAGAGGAAGCGGCACACCAAGATCCACCTGCGCCAGAAGGAACGGAAAGGAGCCGCCGCCGCGGCCACCGGCGGGTGCCCGCAGCCCGGCGGCGGGAGCGGGGCGGCCTCCCTGACCCCCTGCGCGGCGCGGACGCGGACGCCTTGACGGTGCGGGGCGCGCAGAACCCAGCGCTGAGCCGCCGAACCGCCGCCCAGAGCGGCGGCGGGGAGCGACCGGCACCCGGCGGCGCCGCGGGGCTCCCTCCCGGGTCGGAGCGGGCCGGGCCGGCGGGTGTACATAGGGGCTGCGGCGGGAGGATGGATGCATGCAGTGCCGTCGTGGTCAGGTGTCTTTGGTGCCTTGTGTGGTGTAGAGCCCGGTCCCCTGTCTGCATGTGGGGGGGGGGGGGGGCCTTACCGGTCCGCTGCGACCACAGCGGCGACACCGAGACCGGAAAGTTTTGCCCTCCCTGGTTTTAGTATGGCTGTACATTCTGCCTATTAATATGGGGATTTTTTTTAGAGACTATATTTTTGTACGCACTGGTTTGTAATTTTAGTTTTGTTTTGGTTTTGTTTTGTTTTGTTTTTTCTTTTTGGTGACTTAAAAGTGTTACGTTTGTAGTAGGACTTCGGACGGGATGTAACTACTCTGGCTGGAACCGACGCCTGTTGTTCGCCGGGACCCGGCGCGCAGCAGATAACACGAATAATGCACAACCACTAACGGGAGCTGGAAGGAGAGAGGGTTTCTTTCGGGCCACTCTGTAAATAACTTTTCGACGATAGGCTCGGTGCTTACAACGTTTATAAAAGACGACAAATAAATCTCTTAATTAAGCTAAATTCGTACCTTTATTTCCATAGGTTCCCTGGCCCAGCCGGGGGAAGGGGGTGCCTCCCGCCCGTCCCCGGGGGGCTGCGGGACCGCCCCGGCGCGGAAAACCAGCATCCCCAGACCCGGCGCACACACTCCCTGTCGGGTGCGGGGATTTCCCCTCGGAGCCGAGAGACGCGCTAATATTAACCGGGGAGTGGGGTGGGTTTTTTTGACTCACTTTCTGTTTTGTTTCGCGGTTACGAGCCGCCCCAAGCACTCTGCCCAAGCAGGCTCCGGAACAGCGAGTACCGCCGCTTCGACGGCCGCCGCTCGGGGAAAGCTCTGCGGCGACCGGGGGCGGCAGCACTCGCCCCTGCTTTTTTTTTTTTTTTTTACCTATCTTGATTATTATTTTTTTAAGATGTTATCCTACCCTCGGGTCCTGCCGTTGGTACAGCACTGTACTGGCTTGCCATGCTGCCACAGAGACCCCCAGTACGGCCCACACCGCACAGGCGAGCCAGGCAGGATGGACCTCACTGCTAACGCCATGGCCCAGCACCGCAGGGAGCAGGGGCAAAGCCCTCACCCAGCCACTCCCAGCCTCCGCTTGCCCAGTGCTGGGTCCTGCTCCGCAAAGTCGCGGTGGTGCCTGCCTTTTCCATCCAAAACACCCTGCTTCCTGTCTCCTGGAACTGCCACTGGCTTTTGGAGCAGTTCCTCTTGCTTGGGAAAGGCAGCTGAAGCAACATGCCTGGTTTTGAATCAGATGTGAAGGAGGCTTCCAAAGCCGGGCACAGACCAGTCTGTGTGGATGGAGAAGCCACAGGACGAGGCCAGCTCCTCCCACGAACCCACCGTCCACCTTAGCGGCACAAGTAAGCCTTTGCCTCCCCTGCTGCATCTGTTAGCGGGTTGCAGCTTCACCACTGGATCCCGTGTGCTCCTGGCCCCCAGGAGACCACAGCCTGCTGCCAGGGGGATGTCACACAGAAGCACAACCCCACAGGTGCTGCGGCCTCCTCAGTCAGTACCAGTGGGATGTGGTACTGGGAGGTGGTCAGGGATCCCGTGCTCTCAGCCTGCTGTGCTCCTGGACATACTGCCACAGCCTTGGAAAACCACAGCGTTGCGAGCAAAACTGGGATCTTGGCTACCCAGGTACACAATCCAAGGCTCCACTTGCACTGTCCAGAGTATCGTCCACAGCCATAATACAAAATTAAAACCCCGCTCAAAAGCAGAACAAGATAAACACCACAGAAACTGTGAATTAACTGAATTAAGGAAACTGCCGACGACTAGCGTACAGCAACAAGAAAACCTTACATCATGTAATACCATGAGCGGTCTTAAACCTGTGCCTTTACCTTACAGTAGCAGTCAGCTTCAAAAGTGGTGATACCACATGCGCCTGGATTTCTCTGCAGGGCGCCAGTGGAAGATTTGGACTGAGAACCCAGTGTTAAGTATTGCTTTTCAAAGAAAGGCCATTTGGACTGTTAGGTAGAAGAAACTTGTGCTCTGTCATACTAGGTTCAAGACCGTTGTGAAAGAAAGTAATGACTGGTCAGTGGTGAGATAACCTGTATTTATTCTATAATTCAGCAATAACAGTAACTTTGCTGTCGTGAGAACACAATAACCAGACCGCGGAGAGAAGGAATGGCATTACAGATTTAAACCTTCTGCTTACAGGTACCCAGAACATACAAAGCAAGTATCAATAAGTAAGCAAGAAGTTACACAAAGAGGCTTTTCTTCAATGCATCTCAGGTTTTCTTTCCTATTTTTCCCAGCTTTAATACTTTGATTATAACACCTGTATTAAAAAAAAAAAAAAAGGAAAAAGATTTTGCCACAATTGTTAACAGCACTTGTCAGTGGAAGGGACCATGCTGTCCTCTGTAGAAAGATGCATTAAAAGTCCTGTCCCATTAAATGTCTCGACTAGGTTTTACACATGGAGAAAAAAAATTTAAAACGAAGGAGAAAGACCTAAGAGGAGGATACAGCAGATGAGATTAGAAAAATGCTCTCTGTCGCAGGTTTGTTTTTCCAGTACAGCTGTTTGTATGCACCGTGCTATCTTCCTTGTGGACTTCTGAAAAAGGATGATGGTCTTCGTTAGCATTGGAGAGAGTCAGAAGCAGGCTGTAACACAGGGAAGCATTGCGTTCTAGTTAATAACTACATTCGATAGAGAATTGTTGCACATTAACTAACCTTAAACTTGCAGGGGAATTCCAGGAAAAACAGGTAAACCAGCTGCAGAAATATCAGACACTTTAAAGTATGCTAAGAATAAATGGAAATCAGCTGAAATAATTTCCACCAATTTTTCCTTGCAAAATAATTAATCTCCACATGCATAACGCTGACTGTATTTTACATTCATTCTTTCGCAAGCCAAAACAAAAAAAAAAGCCAATGCTGAATCAGAATAATTTAAAAATTCACACATACAAGCCACTGTACAGGAAAAACAAGTCTGCTTTTATAAATACACAAAGAAAAACTAAAGCCAGTTGTGGAACAATTTCTGGAGCAGTTTGGTACATCACTTAGGAAGTTGGTAACTAGTGTTTTCTTATTCAAATTCCCACATGGTGACCAAGAGGGCCAAGGCTGCCCCGGCCTGGGTTTGTGGTACAAAGTGTGCGTTAGGACAAATGGGCACAAGACCAGTCCCTGCAGTACAGACAGAGTATTTCACCTCTAGAAAAAGTTTCTCCCTTGTCAGAAAGATCGCATCCCCTGCTGTGGACAAACTACATCTCCAGCATGCTTCTATCATAGCAAGGTGAAATCCACGGTGTCTCTTCTATGCTACATTTATTTAAAAGCCTTATAAAAAAGCAGTCTTTATAAATAGTATAGAGAGAAAACCGTCAAGGCTTCAAGAGCCCCAAGCACTCAATTGTCCATACAAAAACATAAAACACATTTCGAGAGAAGACATAAGGTCAAATCTTATCTGTACTTAGGGTACATGCGCCAGTATATATATAGGGTTTGCAAATACGTCGTGTTTCTGGAATAGCTTCCATGACAAAACAATGGATAGTTGTTTTTTTCTCTTAGGATGCCTGCAGTTTCCCCTACCCTCTGCCACTGCTGCATAAGGGGTTCCAAGTGAGGTTAATTAGCAGCTGGCTAGTCTCCTTTTCCTAACCAAAGGAAATATGCATAGGCGTACTCTGTAATTCTCAGTTGCCGTAGCGAGATCTTATACGCAATGCTTTAAAAAACGGTTAAAAGTAATTCTGAACCTGACAGCATCCCTTCGGAGTGGGAGGTCCCTTAACTGCAGCCCTGGGGCTCACCAGTGTTTGCTGGAAGAGCATGCCCTGGCCCAGGAGCTGCATTGGGTTTGTTTTTTGCTAGCAGGGCGCAGTTCTTGTCGAGCTTCGCTCTGCAGAGTGAATCCCCAAAAGCCACAGCCACACAGCCCCTGCCCAGGCGGGGTGGGGGGATGCTGGGGTGCCCGTGACAATTCTTATTGCATTTTCTCTCCCTGCCGGAGCCTGCTCCCCAGACCGATGCGCAGCCCTGGCTATTTACACGGGACGCCGGGTTATCTTCCCTGGTCCTTTCAGCTGAGCAGAAGCTTCCCCACGCTACTCCCCCCACACAGCAGCCCAGAGGAAATACAGCTGCTCCACTACCCCCGGCCCACGCAGCCGGGCGGGCCTGAGGAGAGCAGCAGTCCCTGGTCCCGCCGGCCGGGCCGGGGCCGGCGCGGTTCCAGCCGCCGGTCCGTGAGGCGGAGAAGAGGCCGGGCGGCCTCCCGCCAACCGTCCCAGCGGCCGGGCCTGGGCCCAGGCCGGCGGCGCCGCCTCAGAGGCAGACGCGGGGCCCGGCGTAGGGCTCGCTCCCGCACCAGAAGTCGGCGGCCTGCGGGGTCTCTGTGAGCCACACCTCCCGCGGCAGCGCGGGCGGCTCGGCGTCCGGCGGCAGCGGCCCCTCCAGCAGGCGGTAGTAGTGGCAGTCCCGGCCGTGCTGGGGGTCGTAGGGAGGCGCCAAGATGTCGACGAAAGCGGCGGGCCCGTCCACGGCGTCGATCTGGTGGAGGTTGTCGGTGTGCGGCGAGAGCAGGCAGGGCGGGGAGGCCGGCGTGTAGTGCTGGCGGGAGCGGAACAGGGCGCGGTGGCAGGGCCCGCCAGCGGCGGCGGCTGCAGGGGGCGGCGGGGCGGCGGCTGCGGGGGGCAGCGTGTCCATGCAGGCGATGCGCAGCGTGCCGTAGAGCACCTTCAGCATGCCGTTCATGCCCGGGTGGTCGTGCAGCGGGATGCAGGCGCCGCTCCGCAGCAGGAACACGCCCATGCTGAAGCTCTCCGTCTCGCAGATATGCATGTAGCTGACGGGAGGCACCACGCCGGCCCACGGCACCCCCCCGCCCGCCGCTGCCGCCGCCGACGGCCCCTGCGGCACCAGGTGCAAGTCCTCGGCGCGCACCTCGTCCAGCAGCTGCTGCAGCCGGTGCAGATTTTCCCCGAAGGCCGGCCCCGCCGGGCTGCGGAAGGTGATCCGCGCCTGCCGCGCCACCCGCTGGACCAGGGACGCCATGTTGTCCCGGGGCATGGCGCCGCCCGACGCGGGCCCCCTGCCGCTTCTGCCTCCTCCCCTGTCCCAGCTCCCGCCGCGCAGGCGCGCCCGGCCGCCGAGCACTACGGGGCTCGTAGTCCCGCCCGCCGCCGCCGTCCCGCAGCCCCCGCCGCTCCCCAGAATCCTGCGGGGGCGCGGCAGACGGGGACGGCGTGGCGAAGGGAGGAGGGCCGGCGGAGGTGAGTGGCCGGCGGAGGCTGCTGTGTGCGCAGGGCGGCGGGGCCGGCCAGATCCCGGAGGTACGAGGCGGCACGGCCGGCGGCCGCCATCTTAGCGCCGCGGGGGGGGTGAGGCGAGGTGCACGGGAGGGGGCGGCGGGCTCGGGAAGTACCCTCCGCAGCCCAGGCCCCGCAGCAGGGCGCTGAGCGGCGGCGGTGGGGCGGGAACGTCGCCCCGGGCCCAGACAGCCCCGGTGCGGCCGCAGGCGGTCTCCCCGCCCGGGAGTCCGCAGCAGGAGCGAAGTTCCCGCGCCGGGAGTGTTCTCCCGTGTGGCCGTGGAGGTGGGGAGAGGGCGCGGGAGGAGCGTTTTGCTTGGCTTGTGGTGTAGCCGTGTGCGGCTGAGCAGGCGGTGTCATGGACCTATAACGGACTGTAGAAACAGTTTATTTTGATGACTGATTGCTTGTTGCAGCTAAGCCGTTTCGGCAAATTGATCAGCATCCAGTTTACTTTCTGAGACTGCCTCCCCCATGGGAGCGCTGGATCGAGGTCCGGCTGCACGGCGTGCGCTGTCCTTGATGTGTCTCCTTATCGTCGCTTTCGAGTGTGATTGTGTCTTAATTTCTTTATCTTTAACCACAGATGAACATCTAACGAGCACATGGAGTTCCAGACGCTGGTCCTCCGTGTGTGACAGAGAGGATGGATAATCTCGTGGCTCAGTTCCAGCCTTCTGGAGCCTGAATGTGGCTGTTTCAGGCTGATGTACAGCAAGGGTACAGCATCTGTTCTACCACAGCAGTACATGGAACGTTTTATTTAATTTATATACCTGTGGCAACAATCCTATTACCTTCTTTCTAATACGGGTGACTGTGCATAGGAGATGATGCCTAGGAAATATTGTGGGTTTGAAGTCAGAAGTTAATCTGTTTGTGCTGAGTTAAACAAAGTTAGGCGCTGATCACAAAAATATACAGGCTTATGCCACCTTGAGTTCAATTATTTAAGCAGGTACTTAGCACCTGAGTACTGTGGTAGATCTAAGCCCAGCTAGTCTGGATTCTGAAAAACATCTGAATGATAACAACCAAATAGCACCGTAGTAGCTGCAGCCCACCAAGTTAAAAAATTGCATTTAAAAACAAGACAAACCAGCGTGTATTGTTGATTAAAGGCAAACTCGCATCTTAAGATATGTATTAAACTAAAGTAAGTATATGCAGCTTTGGAGTATTCTTACCTATTGTACATGAAACAGAAGTATGATATGTGAATCAGAAACACAGATGTTGTGAGCATGTGATGGGCCAGTAGAGGATGAAATACCGATACTCTAAATAAAGATTGGTGACTTGAATCTCTCTTCCCAAACCTATTTCCCTCCCTCTATGATTAACTTTGGTGCACGGAATGCAAATTTAGATCATGGCATTATTGCTTCCTCTTCACAGAGGAGGATGTTCGTTTGAATTGCAGCTTTTGAGTTCCACCTGAAGCTACAAAAAAAAAGAAGCTTCAGCTGTTTCATGTTCACACACTGATGTTTTACATCATTTCTCCTTCTGGTGACAGTGTTGGGAGCATGGGGTGAATATCGGGTGAGCGTTTCTATATCTGGCAGGAACAGGTCTGCCTGGCAGGATGTGTAGGATGAGGAGGCAGATGTCTTGAGAGGTAGATTCGTTAATGTCCTGTGAGCCTTTCTGTATTGGAGTGAGCTGCTGAGGACACAGTCTCACTGCTGCATTGATGGGCAACTGGCATTTTGTCAGAAGCCAAGAGATTTGGTAGGCTCCATGTTCAGTGTGCTCTTCAGTCCCCTTCTGTAGGGACAGTCAATTTAATTATGGAGGTACGGACTGGAATTTTTGGCAGTTATTGTTGTCAGTGATAATGATAAATTATCTCTCTATTGCCTTAAGCTATCCATTTGTGTCCTGCCTCAGCAATTACATTTGATGTTTGCAGGTGATTGCTAGAATGCTTACTTTTGGACACACTGGTTCTTTTTCTATGCAGCACAAAATTAAGATGTTTTGTGGAATCAGAAATGCTCAATATTGGTAGGACATTGTGCACTTGGAGTAACGTGCATCAGCATGGAAAACCAGGATCCTGAGTTCTGATCTCAGCCTGATCTTGACTTGCTGGGTAATATTGGGTGAGTTACTTGTCCCTTTAGTGGTTATCGCTCTGTAAACCATGAATCACACATCCTGTGTACAAGGGTGTTTTTAAGATTTTAAGAACATCTTTATGTGAACATTCCTGGTGCCATGTTTACATTGGTGATAAGGTTTATGTTTTGCATAATTGATCACCTTATGATCCTCAGTGTTTTTAACTACTGCATTGATTTCAATTTCTGACAGATACACACAAAAATATACCCTCGGCACATAAGGTTCCAGTTAAATGCTACATCACAACCACATTTTTCAGTGCAGTAATGTTGAAAAAACCCAACAACAACCTCAAAAGAAAAACAAACAGTCCAGCCATCTGACAATTAAACTGACATGTTTTTTCTTCTGAAGGTCCATATGCTTAGCTGGCATCTACAATCTTGAGTGCATGTGAAGAAGAAAAAAAATCATGGTGTAGTTGCTTGGCTGGGCTTTGTGACTGCTTTCTGTTGGTGATGCAATGAACAAAGTTCAGCCCGGTGGTTTTATGATACAACCAGTGTGAGTGAGGTCAGGTTCAGGTTATGGTTTTGGTCTCCTCCTGTGTTTGTTTTTTTTCCCACACACACAGAAAGAGAGTGTGTTGAGAAGTGTTACAGGTATTTTCTCCTGCCCACACTGCCCACCCCCCCCCTACTTTTAGGCTCCTCTCCTTTCTGCCCCCCCTATTTTTAGGCTTCTCTCCTTTCTGCCTGAACTCCTGTGGGATTGACAGTTTTTCAGCTTCTCGCTTTTTTGTTGCTGTTGTATAGTACGATTCCCCCCAAGTTTGTGAAATATCCTGTGGTCATTTTCACTTTCTTCTAGGGGTTGCTTCCCAGATCCTCTTAATTTGGTTTGAGAAGTTAGAATTACCTGTAACCATCTGGTAAAACAACAGTCTTGAGTGGATGAAGATGACAGCTGCCTGCTTATCAGGTCAGTTCTTAGCTGTGCTAGAATATTTTACAAGGTGTAGAACTTGCACAGGCAGTACAGAAACCATCCTCCGTTATAATGTTGCCAACAGCTGCAGGTGTCTGTTTACATAGGATAAAAAATAAGTATCTGTGTCAAAGAACATATTTTTTGCACTGTTTCTGCCAACGGTTCTGCAAGTGTATATATTGTTCTTTTTTTATAGCTATCACCAATCAAGGAGATAGATATAAATGCTAGCCAAACGTGATTCAGATTAGAACAAGACTAAAAAGAGAGAAGGCAAACAACGTGTCTGTATTATTTGCTGGCTCCCCAGTAATGGCCTGCGTAGAAAAAAGTTAGGTATCAATTATTAATCAGAGAATTTATAATATCAGTAAAAACACAGAGGAGTGCTAGATGTAACTGTACTGAAATCAAAAGGGGAATTAGGTTCATATATATATATACATACCAAACCTCAAGCAGATCTGTGTAACAGTAAGAACCCCACCCACCTTTACCACTTTTCTACTGACACACGTCCTGTATTCCATTAGCCACGTAATTCACCTCTTGCTGCACTCTTCATTTGTTGGAGCCTCTCAGTTAAATGCACTATTTCTATATAAAGCACATCATTAATGAGTTTTATTGACAGTTTGCTTGTGAACAGCCTAGAGCCGGAGTTGGAGTGACTCAGAGTAGGAAAGGCTGTGCAGCATGCAACTCCCTGTGCATGAATTTGCAGAGATAATGAGCCTCATTCTCATATTCTGAGTTTAGCTCCACTGGTTTCATGCCTTCCACTGGTGCAAATCAGATCTGTGCTGGTGTCTGTGATGCCGCAAAGGTTAGACTGTGGTGATGGGTGCTATGAGTTAGTCACGGCCTTATTCCTTTTGAACTCTCTGACTGTCTGGGACTGATCCTGGATGTGAGAAAGAAGACGTTTACCAGCGTGGTTAGAAACTGCCCTCCCTTTGTATGCTCCATTCTCGGCATGTAGTTTGCAGGAAGGCATCTCTTGCCAGAGATGCTTGTGTGGTGTCACTTATAGCCACTGCAGCTGCGGAGATATGCGATACTTTCACCAGCTGTACACAGTGGTGACAAAATATAGATAAAGAGAGAGGGAGAAGTCCCCTAATTGTTGTAGAAAGAGTTATTACTTAAGTTTTTCATGTGTCTTTAATGTTTTCTAAAGATAATCTGATTATGTAATCTGTGAAGAATATGACCTTTATGTCTAAAACTTAAAAATATATTCAAGAATATTGTTGAAGTGTCCAGAATCCTGAGTGCTCAGATATAGGCAGGAAGGTAAAAAAGGATTATTTTGATAATTACTGAGATGAAAGAAACCCACAGCTCAATTTGCAAGTGTAATTCTGAGTCCACAAAAAGCTGTATTGTCACTCTTTCTTATTCCTGGCATAACTTTCAAAATAAAATATCAACAAGAATGCTATGATATGAAGGATCATACATAACAGGATACTATGTTATAAAGAATGTAATTAGAAATACATGGAAATAATAGGTTAAACTGGTTAATCTTATAGTATGTAGAACACTATATTTGGACCATCACTTTTAGTCTTTAAACTGACAGCAGAAAAGACACAGTTAAAGATGTGGTATGTTTACTTGTGATTTCTTCCCTGCCTACCTTTATCTCTGATTATATTAAAATCATTTGATATTTTACATAAATGTGTTCAAAACCAGCAAAATACATAGAATTTATCATTGTGTTGGTATAAGTGACTGTTAACTTAAAAGGTGACGTTACCTGTTGGGAAAGTTGAAATCTGTTTCCTGGGATAGTTGATGCAGACTGAAAGCCATACTTTGCTGTAGTCCTGAGGCCTTCTTAGCATGAGGGGTTTGTCTCCTCCCTGGCAGGTCCTGGCTAGTGGTGAAGTGGAGGACCCACAGTCCTGCTGTCTCGAGCAGGGAGTGTGGGGTGCTGTGTTGCACCCCCTGCCACCCCCGGCATGCCAGGGAGGAGCCATCCACTGCTTGCTGGCACCGGGCAGTCCCTTGGGCTCAGAGCATGGCTCTCTCTAACATTTTTGAAACCACTTCCCTGTAGGTCCTTTTGAGTTCTGTCACGGGCACTGGCTGACAGACCCATCAGGCTCCTCCAGCTTCTGTTACATCAGTGTCAGATTCCACTTCATTTTTTTCGCTCACTGTTATTTTTTCAGAGAATCCCAGGGGTCCCATTTGATCATTCAGTGGGAGATTGGAGGGTGGGAGAAAGCTTGCAGGGTCACCTCTGTTTGGAGGCAGTTCCCTTGGCCTTCAGCTCCCCCCTCAGCAGCTGGGTTTCAAATGGCAGGAGAAGGTTTTGTTGATAGGCCCCAGGGGAAAGGCCCACGTAGCCTCTGAAGACTCTGCTGAGTCCTTGTCGTCAGGCAGTGATGAGAAAACCTGCTGCCTTGCAGGGAGAGCTTTACGTGCGTGTCTGTTCTCCCATTATTACTGATTCAGTGCCATATTTTGCCCTCTCCGAGATAGGTGCAGTGTATAAGTACTTTTGTACCAGCACAGGGTGTGATCTTGCTCTGTCGGAGTCGGAGAGCTGGAAGGAGATTGTTTACTCACTGGAGTTGCAGAGGGTCTGAGGTGTGGGTGTTCCGCTGCTGCTGCTACGCCAACTTGTAGGCACCCTTACTAGCAAGGTCTGAAGTAATACTCTTTCTGTGGCTGAAGAGTTAACTGTTGCGCGGCTGAGTCACTGTAACCTGCATGGTGCTCGCTCATTGCCTTCCCTCACTGCCAAAAATGCTGTAGCACAGACCATCTTTAAGCTAAGCCTTTCTTTTTCACAATCATGAGTGAGGACTGGTTATGGTCGTCACCCAAGTGATAAGCAGTAACAGGTGAAGCCATAGTAACTTGATTGCCTTTGGTTATACATGTAACACATCGTTTTAAGGATCTCTTCAGCAAGAGAGAGAACTTTTTCATTTCTTAACAATTTGGTATCAAATTTATCCTAGTGGAGTTCTATACAGGGTTAATCAATAGTGCTAAATTTAAGAAGGAAAGAATAATTTTTAAGGAATAACCAAGGAACATTTCTCTGTTTTAAATAAATAATAGATACATTTTTTTCCTGGAAGGACTTAGTGTTTAGCAGAAAAAGAGGTGAACAGTAAAATTTAGTGGCTAAGGTATTTTATGGGACAGGGAAATGTCTTTCAGTGTTTTCAAGCATTTGTAGTGTTTACATTAATTGGTAAATCCAGTAAAATCCTTCTTTGTCCTGTAGGTAAAGAGTCCATATTAAACTCAAGGCCGGCAGGAGGAAGGACATTTGATGCAAGTGCTTGAACAGGGGAGGTGGACTGAGGAAAGCTGAAGAAAAAGGATGGGACCCACAGGACTGGTACATCCGCCCACACAGGAGTATTGATCTCTCTCTGAGCTGTGGTTATCAACCATGATCTGACTACTTTCAAGCCAAAAGTATTACAATACGAGAACATAAATTAGAAAATGTTGGCAATTAGTAGAGGAAACTGTTGAGGAAAAAAAAGAAGGAAGGAAGAGAAAAAAAGAAGGAAGGAAGAGGATTCATTGTGGATGAAATGTGAGTGAATGAGGTCAGGGGGATGTTGCAGAGAGGCAGCATGCAGGGGTGAGTTGGTATTTGAATGTACAGGGAATGAGGCCAGGAGGGAACAGGGCAGTTTGGTTCCATGGCGGGATGAACAACTGTTAAAGTGATTTGGAAAATCACTGCCATGTGTAAGCTAGGTTTTGAAGCATGGATTGATAGAAAATTTTAGTTTCTTTAAAAATGAATAATGTGATTTTAATGGTGTGTTTGAGGACGAAGTGAAAAGTCACAAGTTTAGAAATGACAGGTGCTTGCCAGAGCTATAAACACGACCTTCACTGGTTGTACTCTAGTACTCAGAGTAGTTAGATGACCACATGTTCTTTTTCAGATGGAATAATCAACTTGTCAGTAACGTATCACTTCTGTACTATGCCACAGTGTGCATAGGTATATCTTAAGATGATTGAAGAAAAATATTACTGAGGTATAAAGGCAAATTAGTTCAGATATTTAGTATCTAGGTTTTACTTTTCCATTTCACAGCACGGTAGCGTAAGTGTGGCATATTTTTCTTGGAAAATTAGTCTGTATTCCAGCAGAAGCTGATGCAGAGACTTGGCTTTTTCCTGAAAAATAGCCTCCACTATTGCCCATAGCCAAGTGTTTGGAGGTTGCAGGATCAGGGCCTCACAAGCCACACATCCTTCTTACTGGTTTGTTTGTTTGTTTGCTTTTTTCCAGGTAAACAAAACTCTCCACGTTTCCATGTTAAAATGATTGAAAAGTGAACTTGGGCGATCTAGCATGTGATTACTTTTTTTAGACAGGATTTTCTTCGTAGCTGAATTGGACTGAGGGTTTTTTTTTTTCCTCCCAAACGAGATGGTAAGTGATTCAGTACTGTTAGCAGTAGAAAAATGATTTGTTTTCTTTGCTCAGTAGTTAGTGTGAATGCACTTTTCTTTATCTATTTACATATTATGTAAACACACTTTACCAGCATTTATGTACATAGTTTATAGTCCTAATTCTGCAGAGAGACCTGTATAGCTAAGACCTTGCGCACAGGAGCTGACATTGCTTACAGAGAGCTGTTGGCGGTGAACTCATGGCAGGGTTGTAACTGTATCTGTATTTTTATGCATACACTTACATTTATGACACTGTACAAGGATGCCAACAGAACCATAAGTCCACAAAACAGTTGAGTAACTTTGCACAATTTACTTTTTTTCACCTAACAAACTCTCTGGGGATGCCCTTGATCTCTTCTTCTGTCTTCCTGTGGTAGGCTGTAGTCCTTGTGACTTTTGAGTTTAAGCTAAAAGCTTTATCCTTATTATGGAGTGTTGGGGCTAGTTCTTCCTGGTGTGCAGGGGGAACTCTCCTAATTCATGTGGCCTTTTGGACTTATTTCACATATGTACCTGATTTCTAAAGGTTATCTGCATCTATGTTTGTTTGTGTATATATAGTGATAAAACTGAATGCTAAATGCAGCACTGTTCCTTGTTTTGTGCTAAATAAAACATACATGTAAACCATATATATGCTGTGTCAGCATATGGGTATTTGAGGCAGAACAGAAGGATCTGAAGCTGATGGGAGACTACATTGTAGGGAAATAGTATGTCACAGTGTCCAGCTACTGGTGCCTTATACAAGAAGGTACGAGCAAGGTTGCCCAACTGGCCTTACAGTTGTCCTTTCCAAGCAGTTAAGAGCTGTTTTGTAAATTTGGTGTGCTTTTACCGCATCTATGAGAATTAAAATGTTGAATGCATAGGGTCATACTGCTGCTTTACTGAGATTATAATACTCGATTTCAAAAAGAGTCACCAGTTTCTCTGTTTACAAATCTGTCTGTACACAGTTGGAATGGGATTATCTGATTATCTTCTTGGTTCTCATTTTATCTACACATGCTTCAGCTGAGTCACTGGAGGTTCGTGCACAGCGGAGCTGACCCCTTGCCTTGTTTTCCAGGTTTACCACAGAGTTGAAACCCAGTTCTTAGCATCTCCCGCTTGAAAAATGTGACAATCTTTTGCTTCTGCGAAGTCTAGTAGGGAAAAAAAGACACATGAATTAGCATCAGAAATACTGTGCTGTGACATGTCAAGTTTTTCCCCCCTCAATTAAATTATTCAGTGGAAGTCTGGCAGAAGAGGGCCCTTTGAAACAAGACTGTTCTCCTGACATGGATCAGTAGTCAAGCTGGGGTGATTCACTGTGCCTCGTATTTGTGTAATAAATTAATCTTCCCTTTATGCAAGGGGAATTGTTTGGGGGAGTTTGCCTCTCAGACTATGTGGCTGTTGATGTGGTCATGCAAGGTGGCAGAAAACTGCTCCTGCAGAAGGACAGATAATCCTGTGGGATGCTGCTGCGTGGGGTGGCATGTGAATCCTGTCTGAGGTCAGACCGCCTGCCGGGAGGAACAGGAACTTTTTTGGCCAGCGCTCTTTGTGGTACCTACTGAGGGCTGCACCTCTGGACATACTTCATCACAGTCACAGTCATGTTCTTTAAAACTGGGAATTGCTTTATTACATTGCCAACGAGAAAGAAAAGCATGAAGCAATGGTTATGAACTGTCTCTGTAGAAGAGCAGAACAGTAACTCCTAATCCAGCTGTCGTGGGCATGCAGAGACAGTGGGGTTAGGATTCCTGTTCTTTCAGACTGTTGCTGTGCATGCTCTTGCGCTCATTGTAATTGCCTCCTGACTGGCAGCAGAATGCTTGCGTCCCAGTGCCACAGCTCCTGGTGTCCGCTGGCACCTAGCTGCGTGTCTCTCAATGGCCAGGTGTTGCACTGGGAACGGTGCTGTGCCTGGGAGCGTGGCAGCGGCTGTGACATGTATAGCAAATGACGGCACTCCAGAAGATAAACCAGGTGATCTGTCAGTCTGGGAGCATGAGGAAAGTCTGTGGAGGGCTCTGAAGAAATGATTGGATACCAGTTGTCTGTAACCTCTTGTGAGCCCCCGGGAGTAAATACTCGGGAGAAAACTTGGCTTAAAGCTTTGAGGACTAAGTGATTGCTGGAAGCTCAAGGTTACGTAGGACATAGGCATGCATTTATAAGCACTGGAAGTACTGAGGAGAATTTCTTCTGTATTCGGTTAATAATAGGGCACGTTGTGTACAGTTTGTTTGCTTGATTGGTTTATTTTATTGTGTGTAAATACACTGTGGAAACAATTTTGTCGTTTGTTCAGTGTTACTCAGCCGGTGTGCTTCTTGTAAATCCAATGAATTAAGGGGAATAAGTAACCTTCTCTGGTCTGTCTGTGAAACAAGGTCCAATTAAAATAAAAGCCCACAAAGGATATAGGTCTGCAGAGGAGTTAGAAGGACGGTGAGCACAGCAGGTAGCATGTGCAGCAGAACGGAAACCTCCAGGCCATGTGTGCCGCAGGCACAGCAACTTGCTGGCAATGAGAGTTGCCTCAGTGAAAGAGGAGTTCTGCTCTCCCATGTGTGGTACAAAACTCAGGCTCCACTGATCTTAGTGGAAGTGATGTGGTTCTGCATGAAGGCAAATGAGAGCAGGATCTGGCCAACTGTTAATAGCTTTTTGTGTTTGAGTCTGAAATAAAGTGGCTGTGCATGCAAATAATTGTGCAAGCGTGACTCCTAAGTGACTTATAAAAGGCGAATTCAATATTTAATTGTTGAAAATACAAACTGTTTGGCACAAGTCTCCTGGTTTGGCTGAGCTGTACTTGACCTGTGACAGAGAGATCAAAGGTGGTTTTAAGTCCTGGGATCCAAGGGGCCAGGCTGTAATGTAACTCAAGACAGAGTCAGCACATTGGCTGCTTTGTCATCACAGATGCTTATTTTGTGTACAAAACCAGTTGATTCATTATCTTTTGTTTCCATTATCTCATCTCAATCTTTATGTGTGAATCTGAGCTATTTTACTTCAAGAGGGTGGTGCATAACTAGAATAAAAAAAAAAAAAGAGTTTGATAACAAGAAGGTGGTTGTTTCAATATAAAGATGTTCTGATGCAACCAAAATGATAAAGTTGCTTAAATCTATGTCCTGAATCTGCAAACTTTGTGGGAAGCCTAACAAGTTTAAAATACCCTTTTTTTCTGCTCTATGCCCTGCATTTCTTGCAATATTTTGACCTATGCCTCAGAACAAGGATAGTTTAGCTCTTAGAATATAAAAGAGACAATTGGAAGCAATCACTTTGCTGTAGCTTAACACACTGTCACTCCTCAGCTGCACTTCATGAACCTCAGCTGAACTTCAGGAGCTGTGGTCTCATGTCCTGTGGTGAAATGATACCTGTTGGCTTAAACCATCTTCTTCTTGTTAAATTCTTAATCTGTGGTAATCAAACCACAAGTTATCAGCTGTCCTAATGCCTAGAAATGTGGTCATCCCATTCGGACTTCTGAAAGCAGAGAATGCTTTTCCGGAGGCCAAGATTTCAAAATACTTTCACCTTTCAAAGAGCCTCCAGAATTTGACAAAGTAAATTTTACTTATGTGAGCTTTTTTTTTTTTTTTCCTCCCTTTAGTAGTGTAAAAGTGATAGCACAAGTGTGAATGGTGTGGAGACATCAAATTTTAGTGAGATGTTGTGAGCCCAGAGCTGGTGGGATATATTTGAATAAACTTCCTGGCAAAAGTTGTACTGGCCGAAAATCATAAGCTCACATCCAGTTCACGTCACTGGAAGATGCACACACAAAGTGAAAGTGCTATGTGGCCTTTAAGCTTCTGTTCCTGTGGTACATGAGGTTTTATACTCCACAGAAGAATTGAACCATTCACTTTTCTGGGTAATTAAGATAAAATGGGTATCTGTGACCTATTCCGTTCTGCTCTGTCTGGAGTATGCCTCCATGACTTTAACGAAAGGGTGCATATACGTGACAAGGAGGCTTTTTGGATGGAAGGGCTCTGATGCAGGACTCGTTAACTGATGATACTTGGTGATTTTTAAAGACATGAGCAACTGAGTTGCTGCTCATCTAGATCATAGAAAAACTTGAGGGAATATGTTCACCAAAGTGAAATGCTCTCTGAAATGCTTGCTAACAGGTTACTTAGGCTTGTTTACTTCAAAAGCAGCACCTTTTTCGCTAAGCCAAAAGGAAAATCAGATTTTCTTCTTATTTAAGTATATGAGGAGCAACTGGGAAAATTGGTAGAATTACAGTGATTGTTAAGTAAGTGTCACTAGTATAAAATCAGGCACAGTGCTTTTTTTGTGTGCGTTTGGCCAAAGGAAGAGGCATTTCCATTTTGTGTTGCTGATTGAGTTCCCCCAAGATCTTGTCTAATATATAGAAAAAAGCAAACCATATTAATAACATGGTCTCTCTTGTGCCCTACCACACAGAAAAATCACGCAGTCAAGTTCCCTGTTTGCCTGTGTCTCCTCCCTTTGGCTGTTTGTCCTCTGGGGCAGGATCTGTCTGTCACTGTGCCCAAGCCTGTGGGCACTGCGGTAACAGAGAGCAGCTTTCCTTCTGCTCTGTGTTTGGGTGTGACTGGGGGCTGAGCTGGAAGGCTGGTGGGCAGCTGGCTTGCTTTTCGAGGTGAACTCAATGGAGCAGATGGATTGCATGAGCTGGCACCAAGGGTGCCTGGGTACATCAGGAATCCCAGAGCTGCTCGGCTCTAAGCTCCGAGGAGCTGAGGTTACACGTTTGGAGGATGCAAGTTGCATTAAAGGGCCAGTCCCTGGGGATTTGGGAGTGACAGCAAGATAAATACTTAAAACTTGCTTTCATTTTGCATGGCACAGGATTTGTTCTCCCTTGCAGATGACTTCTTCACTGCTGCTTGGACATGCCTGCTGCTCTGTGGTTGCTCTTAAAGCCTTGATTTGATGGTGGCCTCTGGTGTGCTGTGGGCCAGCAGATCTGTGAGGGCCTGTTGCTGCTCGTTTTCCTGCAGATTGTTAAAGGAGTTTTGAAGAAACTGAGTTATTCAAAAGTTTGCCATTCTCTTCTTTGGCAGTTCCCTGAACTGGAGGTGTCCTCCATCTCTGTCACAGCTGGGCAACAGGCTGGGGGGGAGAGCAGCATGGGTTTTATATTCTTTCAGGTGCTTAGGGCTGCTGATATGAGGTGCTGTAAGGGTAGGGTTTTTGAGAGGAGTTTTGTAGGTGAGGAAGAAGCATCACTATCAGGTGATAGTACTTTGACTTGGCACAGAGGACAAGCTGAGGAGAAGGAATAGGACTGACAGAAGGAAAATCCTCTTAATCTGGGCGATGTCAGCGTGTCATCATCGGTTGGGTAGTTATGTAGCTGCAAGCCTACAGCTGCCTGCTTTGCAACAGGCATGGCAGAGTGCAGCATGCTTAGGGCTTTGAGGTGCTGACAGGCTAATACCACCCAGAATAACTGCAGAGAGCATGGCGGTGTCCCATAGAAGGTACAGTTTTAAGAGCTGAAAAAAACTGTTACCCAGTGTGTCACCCTCAAAGACAACACGTGGCATACATGCTGAGACCTAAAACTCCATCGCTTTCTGCCTCCCCAGCAGCTGCTTACATCACCTTCTCCTTAGTGTGAGCCACAAAGTGACAATCAGTGTAGTGCAAGGATCAGAAGAACTTTGGGGTTCCCTAGGCCAGCTGGATGTGCAGCAGTCCTGTGCTTTTTGACCCGAGATGCACTGGAACAGGTGGAGAGGCGTGCTGGGCAGGACACAGGGGAGCAGCAGGCACACTGCTAAGGTGTACAGATCTCTGGCAAGACTGAGAGTGGGGGCAATTTTGTGGGTCAGAGAGAGGGTGGGACTGAGGTAAGAGTGCAAGAATCCAACTCTCGATATGGCTGCTAAGCAGGGAGCAAGAAAGGATTTTACAGTTTGTGGCTGGAGAGATGGAGTGAGGAGTGATGGATCAGGTAGAGAAGAATCTTGTTGAGCTGTGGGGTAATTGTAAAATATACAGAGTTTGCAATTTATCCCAGACCAGGCTGGAAATGTTCTGGTATTCTTCAGTAGTGCTTACAAGCATCTGATAGAGTGCTGGGCACCTGACCCACTGCCTAGAGTGCTGATAATTTGCCCTCTCTTGTTTGTCACACACATCTGCAGGTTTAATACCTTTGTTCTGGAGAATACAGCACTTTCCTGTCCTGTGAAACAATGCCTCTCTTCTGCCATTCTCATGGAGATGTGGTGCAATGATATCACTTCCTAGTGATGGGCTGGTGAATCACTTTGTTGGTGTTCATGAATCACTTCTTTGCTACCAGTTTCTGCACTGGTTTTAATATAATTTCCAAAAGCAAAAATTGCCATTTCAGAGACCTTTTCCTTTTGTGGAAGAGACAATACTGGAGTTATCTCATTGCATAATGTACTGAACCCAGGCTCCCAGCATGCTGCAGAAGAGCTCCCCCCAGTCGTATTTATGTAGTATCCAGTCAATGCCCCCCCCCCAGCAATGGAGAGCTTGCTCACAGTTGGGTGGGCAGAGGGAGCGTACATGTTTGTCTTACAGGCTCTGGTGGGTAGTCCGATAACTGCTTAAATTTTAAAGCTCTGCTGTTGGTCTGATAACCTCTTTCACAAGAGCAGGAGCGCTCTGAGCTGTCGTGGCTGGGTGTGCAAAGGCTCTTCTGCCAGTTGAGAGCCTCCAGTATTTTATTGCCTGCCTAGGAAGTGTAACTGGTTGTTCATCAGGCAGCTTTGCACCTCAAGTGGTATAAAGAAGGCAGGAAGCAGGAGTAGGTACATCCCTTGGAATTTCCTTGTCCAAGGGAAGAACAGACAGAAGACTGTTTTTATTGAGGCAATGTCAAAGGTCTTCTACATACATCTTCTTATCCATTAGCACAGCGCTTTTTCCTGGGGAAAAAGGAGTTGTGCATGGCGTAAGATCTTGTGAAGGTAAAGGCACTTGTTTATTCTTGGTGAAGCCTGAGGCTACTTTAAGTCATCTTTGTGACAGCATTAGTCTTCTGGCAACCAAAGGGTCGGGGAATTGCACAGGAAGAACAGAGGACCTTTGCCCATTACCTTGTTTGATGTGCAAAGCATCCCTCAGTCACAGAGATCCAGCCCGTTTCTCTGACCAAGCACAGCATGCGCTCTGGGAAGTCCACTGCTGTCCAGGGAGGGCATGTCCCTGTAGTTTCGTCTTGACCATTAATGCCTTTCCATTTCCCTGTGATACCTCGCACGTTGCTGGCTGGTATTTGTAACATGTTCAGTAGAATTTTAAAATGAAACTTCTTTGGAGGAGGTTAGCATGCTGTGGGGGACGTGGCCTGCGTGTGGGCAGCATCTGACAGATTCCTGTCTCTGTTACCCAACAGGCTTGTCAGAAATGACAGCACCTGCCTGTGAACTGCACTAACGCAGCGGATCTACTAGCCAAAATGGGAAGTGTTGATGGCATTGTTTGCCCTGCGTGTTCATATTCATACTCCCTCCCCGCTATGAGAGGTGCAGTGTAAATGTCTGGATGGATAGTTATATGTGCCAGGATAATGATACCAGATACCATGCAGTTCTGAGCAGCCGATGTATAATTATTGTAACAGAAAAGCAGCACAGAAGATTGCTTGAGAGTTTGTCAGTTATCAGTGACTTTCCTTCACATAGGCAGGTAAGGAGGTAACCTGTCTTAAAGATTTCTCATTCTAGAAGTAGTGCCAAGGATCACAAGATCTTCCTGACCCCATTGCTGGTAAGCTCTGTTCTCACATTTACAGTGTGCCTACATGCTGGAGATTTTCCTGTTTCATTTCTCTTTTGTGATGGATGGAATAACTTCAAATATATATTTTTTTTTAATATTGGGCGGTTATTTGATTTTTTTCTGCCCATGGTGCAGCCATTAGTGCATTTCATGTATGTTATTAGTACTCTGTAGTAGAATGTGGGTTTGTGCCCAACAGGGATTCTCAAAATAGCCCTTGCTTCACCCTCTCTCTAAGCTTGTCTGCAGTCCAAGCTGCTTAATCTTCCCTGTGACCCACTGGAAGCCTCCCATTGTAAATTATCTGCCCTTGTAATCCATAGCTTGATTATTCTTATTCTGTTCAGTGGAACTACTGACCGTTGAGTTCAGCAGATCAAGTTGATGTTAAGAGGATGCCTGTGAGAATTTCCTAGCTGCATGATTTGTATTTACTCTGTAAGTTTTTTAAAGCTGTTTGGTTCCCTGCTGCCCTGATCTCAATGGTGTGACCTTGGAAATCTGTTGATTTGAACAAAACTTTTTTTTCATTTGCAGTCCCTGGAGGGTTGTAATTGCAGCGTTGCCTTGCAACTGCTGAATTAAGAATCAGAGTCCATCTGAAGTTCCCAGATGAAAGGATATGATGGCTTCTAGTAACCTTGGTGCCTTTTTTATGCTCTTTTTCTAAACAATATATTTTTGCATTGTACATGGTCAGTGTTTTTGGAAAAAAAAAATTTCTTAGGTATCTATTAAAATTTAAGAAAGTTATGGGTCCTCTTCACCCTTATATGCACACTTCCTTCCATATGTTGTAGTATTGTACACTGATCATCTCTTTCCATCGTTATGGGAAAACACTTAAACAGCACGCCATTTTATAGACAAAAGAAGGAAAAATCCAACAACTTTTTACTCCGCTTGTAGGAGCTCTCAGTCTAAGTATGGCAAAACTAGCAAATGTGAAATGTAGGCCAACAGCTAGGGAGAAGAAGGGAGCGAAGTTACAGATGCTAAATAAAGACAGGATGAGCTTATCCAAAGAGACAGGAAGAAGGACAGAGGATACTTGGTGAGAGAGACCCAATGATATGGGTCAGCTTTACTCCCATTGAATCTGAGTGTTATCCCAAATTTATGGAGATAAAATATCCGAAGCCCTCCCAGAGAGAGAGAGATCCTAGCCCAGAGGGCAGCATGGGATAAGGATCAAAGCACAGAGAATAAAAGGTAGACACGCAACAACAGAAGGATAAAGAAAAGTAGAGGGAGCAAGAGAGTGAGTAGGGAGGAAGAGAAGCAGAGGGGTTGGGAGCAGCTCGGGATGCAAAGTTGAAGGGAGTTTTCCCAAAAATAACAGTGCTCTCAAGCCCAGCACAAGAATTTGAATGTGGCCCAAAAGTAAAGAGAATTACAGCAATTCTGCTATGTGTTAGATCTGCATTTGGAATTTCAAGCTTCTGGAGTCCTTAGTCTTGTACAGTCCCATTACAGGAGTGGTGGGCAATGCAGGTTTTAGGGAAAAGGAGTTCTGATCCTTGGGCAGTTGCACCGTTCATGGGCATTTTCAGTAAAGGCTGTCCCCAGAGTGAAGCTCAGCTGGTGGAACTAACGACAGCAGTTTTTTGGAAACAACACTGAATTTGCCATAGGTGTGACACAGTGGTATTTTCCCCAGCTGAACAGTGGGAGTGTGTGTGGAGAGCTGTTTGATGAAATCTGGGGCAGCTGAGGGGCAGACAGGCTATTCCGGTGCTGGCATGTCTGCTGGAAAAGGTGGAGGCGTACCTGTGCAATATGGGAAATACTGGTGCACGCTGAAACTTCCCTGAAGAGCTCTGATTAGGAGATGCAAATGTGATGCTTTAAAAAAGGCAATTTACTGACAGAAGAAAAACTAGTAATGAGGTGAACAATTAGCTTATCTTTCAGCTTTCTAGATACTTTAACAGCTAAAGATTTAAAATTAATCTAGAAGTTGGGGCATTAATTAGAGGCTGTTAAAGTCTTCCTAATCAATTGATGATGTTCTTCTGGAGGAAGTGTGTCCAATTCCAAATTAGCTTAACCCTCACTTTATTATTGTTGTTGGTCAAATGAATGTCTGTCTTTGTCAGAGATCACAAACCCTGCACAAATCTGATTGTATTCACTTACGTGTTTTTTTTTCTTGAAAGGTGAAGATGTATTAAAAAATAAAGGAACTTTGAGGGCAGTTTGTTGGAGTGAGCAATCAAAACTGGATTTTCAGAACATCTTGGTAGTGTACATGAATGTGTAGAATGTATCTGAAATTTTATATGTATTTTAAGGTCTTCTTTTGTTCCATTGGCATCTTTTCCTCTCTCTTCCCAGGTATTGTTTCAAAAATGTCAGAGGAACCACAACTGAGTATTTCTCCTGTTCCCACCTGTGCTTTGGGATGTGAAAGGATAACATTAGCACACTTGACTTCCTCTTAGATGCGTCTGGACAATTTTATTAGGCAGTCCACTGAGCCTGTCATCAGTTGAGAGCAGCTGATGATGAACATTGCCAAGATATGGTACTGGGCTGCTGCTCAATTTTGTGTCTTTCAGAAGACTTGAGAAATTAAATTCTTAAAACATCACTGTCATAAACCACAGCCTCACCATGAGGCCATTAGGGCAGCCACGACTGTACAAAGTATCTTCACCAGCAATCTTTCACTCTCTGACAAATCTTTTCTTCTTGAAGGTAACTGTGGGTGGTCTCCCTTTGTCTAATTTCTGTAAATTTGGTACATCACTTTCTAGTTATGCAGCTGATACTTGTGTTTATATGAATGGCTATTTAAAAAAGGAAAGATCAGATGTTTGTTGTTCCATTTCAAGATAAATCAAACTCTGTACTCACATAGCAATTCTAGTTTAGCCCCAGGAATAGCTTTAGTATTGCTAAGTGTCTGGAGAGCATTGACTACAGAGACATGATTTTAAGCAGGCTATAATAGTTTCTACAGCTGTTAACAGTTCACAGAAGAAAGGCAGTATTATTCATCGGTGTTTAAAATGTGCATGACTTGCATTGCACAGAAGTCAGATTGGGAGAATGTCAGAATTTTTTTTTCTGAAATTCTGCCAGGAAAGTCTTCAATAACTGGAGAAATTCTTTTCACTGGTGAAATCAACATGCAGCACATTGTGTTATTATAATTGCTTATAGCTCGCCATGAAAGTTGTCTTTGTATGTGTGGATGTACGGCTTGTACTGTTTTGTTTTTATTTATTCTGCATTCTTTATTATAATGTTCTTTCCTTTTTTCCAGACCAGAAAGATTGTTATTGAGCTTTCCACAAAGCTGAAATAATGCTGTGTGTTAAAAAAATGTTAACAATTTGAAGAAGTTATAAAAATTTATAAGTTGACTGAATACTTTGGAAATTTCTGCATATTTTAATATAAATAGGTAATGCAAATGTTTGTTCTTTGCATTATAGAGGTGGGTCTCTGTTTTCTAAAGGTCTTGTATATAAATTTCATCCTTACAATTACATTGGAACAGAACCAGTATTTTTTCAGATTGTATAGTAGGCAAAATGTATTTGGAAAAGACAAAGAACATACGTGGTTATCTCTGAATGTCATATATTGTCGTGAATTTTAACATAAACAGTATCAGTTGTTTGAATGACTTCATTAAGTGCATTTAGGGGACTGGCTGTTGCAGTCAGCTGGGTTGGCCCACAAAGAAAAAGACTGTGCTGCAACTAACTGAGAAATAAGAGGAAATTGTTTCTTTATAGATAGTGCAAAGTTACAGATTGCACTGGTAGAACTTGCGTAGAAGTTCAGTCACAGAAAAACAAGGAAATCACCAAAGACAAAGGAGTTATTGCAGATGACTTTGGTGTTAGCAATGAGGTCGAGCTTTATTTGTAACTAAAATCATAAAACAGACCAAGAGTGTCCAAAAGAAAGAGAGGAAGAGTAGAAATGGGTGAAAGGGAAGAGGTGAGTGACAGAATACTGGCAGGTGAACAAGGACCTAAAAAGGACTGAAATGATGACAGAGAGTTTTAACCAAGACCAGTCCAAAATGGTAAAGGTTCAAATGTTACAATCCACTGGTGGTGCTGGTTGGGTAAATATCTGAAAAGACAGGCATCAAGCTGCCTTTTCAGGGGGTTGGAGGGTAGCAGTGTGAGTTTTGGGTGGTTGTACAGAGTAGAAAGGGTTTGTTAAGTTTTCCTGAAGAAGAATGAATGTCTGACACTCCAAGGCAATTTCTCCACAAGTATAGCAGCAACTAGGAGTGGACCTGGAGAGCTGTAGCTCTGGTGAGGTCCCCCAGACTGCGTGCTGCATGCTGCTGGTGCGTTTTGCCTGTGCTGCCGGGGTGCCTCTTCCAGCCTTAGTTTTGTCTGAAAGGAATCCAGTCTGTGCACTTGCGGGCTGCTCCGTGATGCACAGCAAATCAGGGTAAGTGGGGCAATGGAGCGGCTGGCTTCAGAAGCACACGGCTACTCCAGACGTGAGCACTAATGTAGATGCACCGTGCAAAACTCTAGGGCAGGGGTGGTGACACGGGGCAGGGTGGAGGGAGTACTCAGAATGCACCAGTTCATGTTACAGGTGCTGGCAGTGTATGGAGCTGAGAGCAGTGAATGCCCAAAGGAGTGCAGCACCTGAAGGGAGCACAGCACCTGAGGAGGTCCCCAGGAGCTGTAGTGCACGGTAAGCCTTCCAGGAAAGAGGAAAGGAGAATGATCAATGCAAGGCTGTGTAGGTGTGTTTTAAAAAAAAAAAAAAAAAGATGCAGTCCCCTTCCCCTTAACATACCTCTTAGAAGGAGGATTGTGGGATGGTTTTATCCAATGAAATTATATTATCCATTGAGTAAGTTCACTCCAGAAGGGACGAAAATGCCTTTTAAACACATGACAGTAAAGTTAGCTAAAGCTTTACAGTGTCTGCCTTCTCCTCAAAGAACTCTTCAGGAAAGTTGGTGCCTATCTTAAGGTTACTGTAAGTTAGTATTGCAGGGCGGATTCCCTCCTGACATATTGTCTGTGAAATTTTGATAGGACTAGAAGCACTTTGTAACATCAGCTCCATTAAGAAGTGTGCAAAACTAGTGCATGGGAGTCCTAGGTTTTCAATGCGCATAGATGTTTTTTTCTCAAGACATTTTGGAACATGGTTTGATGTGTTGAAAGGCTTCCTTGGTTGTTGTGACCGGTGCTATGAAACAACATTGCTGCTAGCTGGCGGTTTGCTTTGTAGAAAGCTGCTTAGAATTTTCAAAGACTGCTTTCCAAATGGAATCACTATGGTAAATGAACCCTTTTAAACTTACACTCACAAAACTGAATTCAGTTCAGGAAACAGTGTTGATTCTTCCGTCTTTTGTGAGTCACTTCCACAGTAACATTCTTTGGAATAATTCATTTTTGAGTGTTAAAAATGACTGTCTGGTAATAGGGATTTACCATAGATTCAGAGGTACTTCCACGTTCCCTGCCAGTGTGCCACTTCATACTGTATTTATTCTCACACAGCCTGTTATATAAAAGTACCATTTTACAGAGTGGAGGCACATAGAGAATAAATGATGTAGATAAGTCTGTGTAAGGAAATATGTTGCAGAACTGATCTTGGGTTTCTTCAACTTACAATGTTCAGCTGCTGGCCTAGCTCTCCTCTTGTTCTGCAGCATAGTTATATTGCTTTCTTGCTGCAGCTCCTGGTCACCCCATCCAGCACAGCCAAAAAGGCTGTCACAGGTGCAGTGATCAGGTGAGCCTGAATGGTATCAGAAAGCTGATAGGGTTCTTAGCTCTAGTAACAGGTTTATGTCAAATAACGTGATGATTAGCTGAGACAAATGTGTTTAATACCTATGTATAGCATACATAGGTATTAATGTATGTCGGTACTTTGAAAACAAGGAAAGCAAAAAGTTTATGGACAATAGGTTATTGTCAAGAAATGTCCTTGCTACAAGTGGTGGGCATGCACAACAGTTTGGCTTTTGAACTTTGCTAAAATTATTTGTTAGTAAGATTCTGGCTTATGAAAGACGATTAAATGCATGAGCAGAACACAAACATCTTTACCAGATCTTGTCAGCAATTGTGAAGATAAATTTTAACAGTGTTAGGATTTTCCAGGCCTGTTTCAATCTGACTGTGTTGCCTTGGTGAATATGCTGATCGTTGTATGTCTTTGTCCAAGAACAGTTGGCCTTAATTGCTTCTGAGCAATATTTCCTTGGAAGCTCTCAGATAGCAAAAGGCAATCCAGAGAAGTCTGAACCAATCTCTACTTAGAAAGTGTCCATCTTCAATATGTAAAGTATGTAGATTTTTTTTTTTCCTGGGAAAGGCAGAAGAGGGCAATAGGTGCAGGATGTGGAGGGAAGAAGCAGTGCCATGACCCTTACAGCGTTTCTGCATGTTGAGTCACAGAGTGACATTTAAACAATTCTCACTGCTCCCAGTATGAAAAACTGTGATGCAGGTCAAATTGCTGGCTGTGCTCAGAGGGAGATGAGGAGGAAGAAGGTCAAGGCACCTATCCATACGTAGCCTTTCCTGTATTTCAGATGCTGGAGGTGCTTACCAGGAAGCTGAATGGGTCTTTAATGCCTTTTTTTTTTTCCCTTTTTTTTTTTTGAGGGCATGCATGGCTCCGGACTTTTTGTCTTTAAAATTGGTAGTTTCCACACCACAGTGATTCAGCCAGCATGAACTCTTGACAAAAGAGTTTGTTTCTTGGTTTTGTTTTTCTAAAATATTTTACATTTAGGAGGGTATAATAGCCTCCATACTATGTGACAGTGTAAGAGGAAGAGCTGTGCTCTTTTTACTTGTTAGCTCTCAAAGGACAGTTCTCTCTGCTTCTAAAAATGTTGCAGCTGACGCAAGTGAAAAGGAATCACTGAATTTTGACTAAGACTGAATTCTTATATGCTCCTGGCTTTCTGATGCTGTGTGTTTATGTGGAATTTCCTTTGAGGTTTAATAATGTCTGATTTTTATTTGAGAAATATGCCCTGCCAGAAATGTTCTAAGTTTTAAGTGGTGTGTTATTGCACAGGAAACTCACATACACTTGTTTAGTTGCTAGATAAATAGATTAGTATTGACAGAGATTTCAGGGGATAGTATGTTGTTAAATGAATGTGAAGGGCCTCGTTCCTTTGCCTGGCTGGATGGTTTTTGATGACTGAATTCTCTGGGGTGCCCTTTTTAAGGAATATGCTGGTGGTTATCCCTGTTATTGTGTAAGTGGTAGGCTCAGTAAGGATTTAGAGTAGCTTGCTTCTGGAGTTTTAAACACCAAGAGAGAGATGCTAGACAGGAAATCTATAGCCTGGGAAAGCTACAAACGAAAGAAACTATATCCTGAAAATTAAAACCATAAAATGTTCTTTCAGAAGTTCATACATTTATATAGATACATTATCACAAATGATACATGATATGAGTAAACAAAATATTGTTATAATAGGTTTGAGACCTCAGATGGAAACCTATTAGAGTTTTCCTCTGTGAAAACACAGCATCACTCTCTTCACACCCCGTGTCTTGTTGTTCAGCAGAGAGAAATACTGGTATGTACAGGTTTATTTCAGAGTCCCCTTCATGCCGTGACACCCATTGTCTGCTTTCTTTTTTACACTGTTTCCCTATTTCTCTGTAATTTTCTCCCTGTACTCCAGGAATTTGTTGTCTGTCTCAGACTCTGCATGGGTTGCTTGAAGCTGTGGGCTGAGGTAAACTGGTTGCATGGGGCCATCCTTCTTTTCAAATACCAGTACCTTTAAAACGGTATGGGCCATCCAAAATGTAGGACATATATGTATGGGTATGCTAGTAACATTCCAGCTGGTTAATATATAATCAGGTCACCAAGCGTTCAGAAACTGAGAAGTGTTTGAACTAAGGTGGTCTTTGCAGTGGAAGTTCAACCTTGTTTTACATATGTGCAATGAGACGAGGTTTCATAACGTGACCATGTAGGGTGTTTTTTTTGCTTCCTAGCACAGCCTTTGAGTAGAGCAATGAGGAGGGAGCTGGTGCAGCTGTTGCTACCTGCGTTGTGACTTGAAGAGTGGCTCTCTACCCATCTCCATGTGGCTTTCATACTGTGTCATCTTGGCCTGGCATGACATCAGGTCTGGTCATAGAGCACATATTGCATAAGGAGCCCATAGGGGAGCAGGGAAGAGTCCTTGCTGCTGTGGCTTTGGAATAATTGATGATTGCATTGCTGAAGTCAGTGATATAAGATCAACATAACATCCATAATCATCTAAGGAAAAATTTTTCACATTTTGGAATGTAAAACACAGCCACCTTTTTGCACTCTGTTTTCTAATGTGTCTGGCTCAGTTTGAATGTCTTTTCCTGGAGTGGGAAGCAAGTGGTGTACCACTACATAGTATCCCATATTCAAATATATGTGTAAGATGACAAGGAAAGAGAAATTATTTCAGCTAAGTGAATAATTCACACAGAAGAATTTTTCCAGAGTATCCAGCCTTCTATTCTACTTGCATCATGTTGACCGTACAATCTGTGTTCTCTGGTATTTATGTACCTTTAAAAGTTTCTATTGGTTTTTTAACTCCGTGGGTTGATGTGAAACAGTGTTTTGTGAGCCCTTGTTAATCATGGTGTTGACTTGGTGAGGTTTGGGTGCTCTTACTGTATTATCGGTACTTTCTGTTTGGATGTTTGTGTGTTTGCGTGGACACTTCCAAAATAAATGCTCCTGAGTGTTTCCCTGAAGACTGTCCTGTGAAGCTCAGATGCTGGCTTTCTTTAAGTGCATTTGCTAGTACAACTCAATTGCACAAATATTTGCAGGGGGTACAAAGGAAAAGGGCACAAAGAAGGCTTGAGGTGATGGAGTAGAGGAAACGGTCTGCAGCATAGACTTTATAGCTATTAAGGGGTGCTGAGGTTTTTCTCTGCTCAGATATGCTTATTTTCTGGAATCTTCATACAAATAAATGACGAAAATTACACTTCATCAAGTACTGGAAGGGTCACTCTCTCTGACCTGCATCTCTCAGCTTCTTCAGTCTTGTCCCTGTTAGCAAGTGGTTCCTGTTGTTCAGACTGCTGTTACCTGCTCCAGCAGACAAGGACAGTATGGAATACTGTAGTGTATGTGATGACTGTTCACTGTGGCTGGTTCCTTCTGCTGACATCAAAAGATGTTTTATGGCTTTTTGCTTCCCTCATTAATCTGAGGGCTCAAACTTCTCAGCATCATTTCTTTTTCATGCATTGCAAAATTAGGGATTTCCGTGAAGGGGAGTTCTTTTTGAAGCTGTTTTTGAGAATCCCGATGTTTGCATCAAGTGTAAGAGGATATTACTAAATTGATTTATTGAAAAGGATCCTTCAGGATACAGTGCTGTCACTGTGTGTTGGAGTGGTTTGGCCACAGGTGGGACTCAGTCGGCGCTGATGCAGAGGGTGCCTGAGCCAGCCCAGCAGACCGGCACAGGCAGCTGTTAAAGCAGTGCCAGGTTCCAGATTAGCCAAGGCATAAATACTTTGCTCTGTTACCGCCTCACTGCAGCTCACCCTAGCCTGCCAAAGACCAAACCACCCTGCCTGAGGACCCTGCTGAAGCTGTGACCATACTAGCTGCTTCCTCTGCCTCCTGCTGAAAACCTCTGACCTCCCATTTGGCTGCATGTAAAAGCATCTTTCAGCCAAGAAAGTATGAGTAGTAGTGCTCAGCTTTGTGGCATTTGTCTGCATGGAGTTAACCTTGTGTTTTGGAAAGAGGTTTTAAAGGGCATTCATTAACCCAAGGATCCAGTGCCTGGGGGAATGAGTGAGGTGTGAATGGACAAGAGGACGTGGTTAGGTTGGTTCAGAGGCAAGGAGCTGGTAAGTTGAGACACCTTTGCGCCAGAACAGTTTTACTGCTCCCACCTGAGGGTCAGGGGAAGTAGGTAAGGAGAACATGGACCTCCAGATGTGGAACTGGGATGGGGAAGGGAAGAGCCAAGGGCCAAGGTACAGAAATCTGGCATGAAGCTGAGGCAGGGCCAGGAGTTTTGAAGGTGTCTTGAAGTGGAGGGGTGCTGAGAGAGATGATGGGAGAGGGCTTTGGGAGTGAATGGAGAAAAGAAGGGCACCATGCACTTGCAGGGCTATGATATATGCTATCAGGTACCCACTTGCTCATGCAAGCAATAGAGAGATTCCTTAGTGGGTCTGCAGTTTTGAAAACATCTATTTTTTTTGTCTGCCTCCATGATTAGGAGGCCAATTTAGGGCTTATCTACTTGGGGAAATCCCTGCCAAATAGGCTAGGGTATGAATTTACAGCCTACTTAAAGACCCAGCAGTAAATGCAGTGTCAATTCACACTTAGCTAACTTCACAAGAACTCCCCCGCAGAAACAAACCCTCAGAGTCACCTCTGTATCTCAGTCTGGTGCTAAAAGTGAGTGGAAGCTTCTCAAAATGTGGGCCTCCAATTCCATTTTTATAGCTGGGTTTTTCTGTCTCCTGGGGATTTTTGCAGCTGCTATAAATCACTGTAGCTTTGCTGAGGATGGAGGAGCTGGGCTACATTACATCGCTCAGGATCTGGCCCTTTCCCTCAAGTAACCTTTTATTATCCGTTGGCCAGAGGGGATTTTCCTTTTTACTGGCTTCGTTATTAAGCTTGTTAATTCACTCCCACCACTGCTAATGTCTTTCTTTTCTTTCTTTTCTTTTCCTTTCCTTCTTCCCCTGCTCTTCCCCTTCCTTCTCTTCCCCTTCCTTCTCTTCCCCTTCCTTCTCTTCCCCTTCCTTCTCACAGAATCACAGAATGTTAGGGATTGGAAGGGACCTTGAAAGATCATCTAGTCCAATCCCCCTGCCGGAGCAGGAACACCTAAATCAGATCGCACAGGAACGCATCCAGGCGGGTTTTGAATGTCTCCAGAGAAGGAGACTTCTCTTCCCCTTTTTCCTTCTTTTCCTTCTTTCATTTTTTTTCCCTATGAATTTTTTGTTGTGTCTTTTCTTCCATGTAATTTTCTAGTAGTGAGCTAGTGACAGAGTGGGCTGCTGGTATTTCTTCTTGTGGCTGGGGAAGTCAGGCTGTTTCTGATAGAGACTCCATTACAGTAAACTCACAGAAAGTTTCCTTTTCAACCTGAAAGGAGAAGGAAACGGACTCTCCACCAGTGGGCTTTCAAGAATTATTTCTGTGAGCTGAATTTACACTAAAGGCCAGTTTGGTAATGTTCTGTATAGAGGAGGAAGGAAATAAAAAAAAAAAAAGAAGAAGACCTCTGAAGGGTAGCATCAGGGCAAATATTCCCAGCTTTGCCTCTCCAAAGCTCTGAGCAAAACCTATACATAGTAAGGGTGAGGAAAGAGAAGCTGATGGGAAACTTTCATTCCCTCCTCTTCTGCTCATCATTTTTTTAATGTTTGCAAAAGCACACATGGTTGCCAGATTTGATTGCAGAAGTAGCCCTTGGCACTGAAACCCTTTTGGCAGGCTGCTGTCCTGTGATATTGGTGCCCTCTGAGGAAATTCAGTCCCGCATGTGGCAGCAAAGGAACTGGAAATCTCCCTGTATTGGCCCTGCTTTGTTCATCGGGTGAGTTCAGTACGTGTGGTTTTAGTTTATTTTTCATTTGTGTGTGTGTCCAGTAAAAATCCTCTTCACCAGTGAACTGAAGTAATGATTTCTCTGTGAGTGCCATGCTGAACTAGTGCTGTGCTATTTCTGTGTTGAGATTTATATTTTTTTTCATATTTTTTGGAGTTTAGCAAGTATTGCAAATATATTTATAAAAGCAGAATTTTACCATCCGTAATAATCTAATACCCACAATAACCTATAGATTTATATTGTCTATCATTCACTGTTTGAATAACATATTGTATTCACTGGAGTAATGTAGGTGGTATAGAGAACAATAATCTATGTAACTAACACGTATAAGCTCCACTATCCTGGTGCTAATACATGTCATGCATTTAATGAATTTGTCTGTCAGGTTACAGAAGTTATTTCTTTGTGGGGTTAGTTAAGCATCCATCTTATTATTTATTGTAGTAGTTGTTTAGGTAATTCAAAAGGCTCAGTCTAATTATAGATACTGAGAGGTGGTAGTAGTAGAACTGTTTTTCGAGCTACATATGGATAGTTGCCCGTGTGCTTGGTGACATCTGTATAAAATATGTGATTTATTGTCTGGTTAAAAAAGAACTAAAACGTAACTGACCATCACTACAAGATAAGGAAATGTTTCTTGCTGTACTCTAGGGCAAGAGTGAAAACACTGCCCTTGTCTACTTGATGGCAGTTTAGTTTAAATTTATTAGACTGCTCCAGGGTGTATGCAGGAGTCTAATCCTGTAATCCATAGTGAGGCTGTATGTACCCAGTATTGCAGTGCTCCCTGTGTATGGAGTCATTTGACATAAAATGTGCTTTCTGCTTCTCAAGAGAGAGACAAATGTGACAGTATTGTCTTACTGTTTGCTGCTTGGACAGCTGAGTTCCCCTTTATTAGAAAGACATGAATAAAATTAAGTGTTGAAGGAATAGAGACTGCCAGATAATAAATATTTATGTCACAAACTTGATAGAGTATCATAAATGAATAATTTTTGAAGATATTCTTCTTTCTGCCTGATTACTTGATTTGTGGTACAAGTTTGCTTAAATTTGTTTTTGTGGTAACGAGTAATTTTATGCTTCTCCCTTCTACAGAAAAGTTAGTATTGATTTGCCAATTTCATCTTTAAATGCAGTAAAAAATCCCCTGTTTGCTAAGTTAAGAAACCAATAATATGAAATGAAAATATGCACTACGTTGCATTGCCTCAGCTCTGCGATTTGTTGACTTTGACATGAGTTGTCGATTATTAATGTATGTTTATATCTTCTATAATATATAATGTTAATATTATTATGTATCTTACATATCTTATGTTTATATCATATTTAATATTTTATTTTCCCTATAATTCTGGTATTATACCTATATGAAAATAATAAGTTAAAGGGTTGTTAAAAGTGTGGTTAATTTAAGTGTAGGAGCATATTATCCATTGAAAAATGTTATTTGAAAGATGACTTGGTAGTTGAAGCACTTCTGTTGCTTGAATGAACATTGCAAGGTCAAATGTGGACCAAGTGAAGAGAAAGTCAATTGATGTGTGAGCACACTTTTGCGCTGGGTGTAAGTCATGAATATTGTATACACTTGATAATTCTTCTCCCATCTTTCATACACTGATTTCTATTACTTGTTAAATACTTGCAGGGAAGATACAGTGTCCTCCTGCTGCTCTTGGTTCGTGGTGTATCTATCTGCAGCCCATGCAGAACTTGTTCTAGACAGCCTAGCTAATTTGTAAGCCTTGGAAATAGGATCCTATAAGGAGTTGTACAGGACAAACTGCTGTAAGTAGTGCACTCAAAGTGTTCACTGTACATTGCATAATAAGCATATTTCAGCTGGTGGCAAATGCTTGAATGGAACTGATCTTTTAAAAGCTGGTTGATGAGGGATGCTCTCCTAAGCTCGAGGAGCCTTGTGGAGCAGTCAGTGCCTTGGCTGTCTGATGCTGTCTGCTCACTCAAACAAAAACCCCTCTTCTTTCCAACTCTAGCTAACATAGGTGTTTGCTGTTCTGCCTCAGCTGTGGGGTACAAGCCCAGCCAGACTGGAATCTCACTGCCATTGCTGTCTCTATGCCAAGTCTCTGTTTAAAGATATCTCAATTACTATGGTCAAAATTCCCATTGAAAAACAATAGTTAGAAATTTTCAGAGGGAGAACAATCCACAAGTCAATGATCAATGAAGCGTTACATGAAGAATGATGTATATGCCTTGCAGCCTTCACACCTACCAGGAGACCTTTCAGAGCCTGACTGTGCTGTACTTCATCTAGCTACCTGCTTTATGTGTTTAGAATGAAAATGCACAAGATCCCCTTCCCCCTCAGGAGATAAAGGGCTGTGTCACACCACACAGCTGGGTGTTTCAGAGCCAATCAGCCTTGATCCAGTCCCTGGGCCTATTCCACTGGGGCTTCAACTGCCCTATCATTGGCATAGCAGAACCCCCCCACTGCAAAACAGGCAGCTGCTCCAAAATCACTGGAGCACAAGGTCACTGTGTGCAAATCTTGTACTTCTGTACAATGTTGTGGATCCCTTGGGTCATTTCTGCTTCCTGGCAATGCTGCTATTGCAGAGAGAGGATTGTCAGCCTGCCCTGCCTGGTGCACCCCTGCAAGAGGTTTGAAACCAACAGGAGAGAGTCCGTCTGCTTTCACACTGATAGAGCCTTGTCCTTCCCTACCACTTCCCCAGCTGTGCAGCTTGGCACCATCAGACTCTCTGCAGAAGGGTAAAGGTACAGCAGAAGCCAAGCCAAGGAAATAAAGCAGAACTATGTTGAAAGGGCAGGGTTACAGGTGTCTGTCTGGACAGAAAGTTTTATGTGGAAGGAACTTCATGACCTGGTTTCCCAGCTTTTGGGCCAATTGCTCCTTTTCTTCCTCTCTGTTTGAAAACATACACAGCATGTGGTTCGCAGTGGCCTTCACATGGGGCACACAGGTAGGCTGTGGCACACAACTTTCATGTGGAAAAGCTGTTGACTTCTTTGGGAATGACCTTTTGTGTTATTGTCATTAATATTATTGGTGTTTGATTGCTGCTTTCATGATGGTTTTATATGGTTATCATGTCAAGAAGCCACAGTCTTGAGTTCCTTTTTCATTTGTCTTCACCACTGGACACATTCAAAAGAAAAAGACTGTCTGGGTAGGATATCTCTTATCCTACTTGAGCTGTCTGAAGACTAGGGATCTAATCTAAGCAAAGTGTATGGGCTCCTTCTGTTTCTCCCTCATTACTGAAGGTAGCCAGACTGATTCATCAGGTATGTAAGACAAGTGAATCATCTAGCAATACTGTCTGCTTGTGCTGGTTATGGAGAGAGCCAGCATGATTAGCCTGGGCTAGGCACTAACTTTAGGTTAAAGGGACATGCTTTTCTTGCTTAGAGATAGGAAAGTGTGAGTTTAATTTCAATTAGCAGCATTTAGATGCAAATGAACATAAAGAGAGCCTGGAGTGCTATGTCTGCAAAGACAGCTATCTGTTGCCCACAGACAGATCAATGTGCTGCAGATGCTTGAGCAGACTGTATCTGCCCAGAGCTCCTCTTTGCCACATCTTCAGTGAGCATCTCTTGCGTGGTGAGACACAGAGGTTCCCTTTTGCTGACTCTGCAAGGGCAGCTGTAAGTTCTGTCAAGATGTACATAGATAGCTAGGGTGAAAATATCTTAAAGTCTTACTAGAGAAGGTGGACTGAGTTCATCTGTCAGAAACCTCACCTCTGGTTTTCTCATGCCAGCAGTGTATCTAGGTCAGTTAGAGGCTGGAGTTTTCTTTACTGAAGTGCTTTTCCTATTGTGAAGATAAAAGTGTACTGGCATGAAGATGCTCTGCACTGAAGGTTTGTTCCCCTTCCTGTGGGACACATCAGCAATTCTTAGATCAGCGTTGCTTTATTCATACCAGGCAAAGCAGCGGCCACCTCAGAGTTAGAGACCTTTTTTGTTGGTAGCATGGTGCATGTTGGTAGCATGGTGCAAATGGGCATTTGTTATAAAAGAGCACTGGAACATGATCTTTACAGTCTATGGATGTTCTCTCTTTATCTGGGGAAAAAGAGAGCTCCTCTTATTCCACCGTGGTCAAGTTATTTCTAGTGCATAATGTGAAAGACAAATCAGGAAGTTTTAGATGCCGTCTTTTGAAGAGAATGAAACTGGATTTGGTACAGCTGTCTGTAGAAAGGTAAGGTCTAGCAACAACTGCAGTACACAGACTATTCTCCTCATCATCTTTTTATGCATATAAAAATATGGTCTTGGATTATCTAATTTATCTAGCTAAGGCATGCTTTAGTTCATTCTCTCTAGTGCTGGCATTCAAATCTGAGACTACTTCTGGGAATAATCTAAATTATTTCATAATTTTGAGAAATCCCAAGGAGATATCTCAGTGTTTACGGAGCAGTATCTTGCTGTTCTACAGTCCAGATTTATCAACACAGCCAAATCTCCTTTTAGTATATTATAGTTTAATTAGCACCACATCTTAAGTCATAATCTGTTTCTCTTGGGCACACACGGACACACACACACGGACACACACACACGGACACACACACCACACACACACCACGCACACACCACGCACACACACACATTTAGCATTTGCTGGTCCTATTTCCTTTCTTGGCCACATGTTGATCATGCAAGAAGAGAAGAAGGAGAACAAAGCCATTAAATAAGATAAAAGTCTCTCTTTTGAAACTTGCACAGAGAGTGACCGCTGCTCTCCTAGAACAGGAGCAGAAAATAGCAGCTTGTGTCACTTTGTGTGATGATGATTGCAAAAAGAAGGGGAAATAGTATGCTTCCCTTATGTCTTTTGCATCTTCAGGAGTAGATGAATGATAATTTTGGTTCCTTTTCTTCAGATTGAGGAGTGGATGACTAATATCATTGTGACTGGTGCCATCTGATTGGCTCAAAAGAGTTTTCTTGTTGTTCTCATGATTAGCATCACTTCCCATCATGTGCAAGTCCTTGGAGAGTAAAGGCCTCCTCTTGAACTGTCGTGGTGTGCAGAGGATGTTACTGAAGCAACTCAATGTATATGAAGTATGTATGAATCAGTATTCTGATCTTCCTGTGCAGCAAGTCATGATGACTGATCTATTCCTACAGTTGCTAATTATACTATGTTAAAAAATACTTGGTGTTGAAGTGACTTTTACGCAAACTTTCTGTGAAGTTATGATTTAAGAAGGACTCACCAGGATGGTATAACTGAAATATTTTGCTTTGAGTCAGTTTGATCCATTTCAAAACAGTCTGTTGCACTGGATTGCTGTGCATTACTTAATATTAAGCCTGAGCCATCTGCTTGAACTGCTCTGATATTTTTTGGACAGGTAGCTGTCATGGGTTAAGCGGAGGAGAGTTAATTATTTTTTTCTTTCTTCCTTCTCTTCATAAATAGTTAGCAAGAAGTTATGTTTTGGATTCCTGCTCAGGAGAAGCTGATAACCAATGTTTTGTTCTGCTGCCAAGGTAGTGTGACAAGCAAAGAGACACAGTCCAGCTGCTAGCCTGCAATTTGCTCTTAGGTTCAGATGGAAACCAGATTGACCAATTAATATTCCATCCCAGGCACGTCATACCCAGGATATAGGTGAGGACCCTTCTGGGAGATTGCTCTCTTTCACTTCCCTTGGGCTCCGGATCATCTCGCTTTGGGTGCCTGCATTCGCTCTCCCAAGGCCTTTCCCCCCCCCACAGATGCCGTTAACTCTCGGCCCAGGATGCTCGTTATCTCCGTTCCGTGAGTTTCAGGATCCTCCCTCTCCAGGGAGATCACTAGCTGTTTTTTTTCCCCTGCTTCAGTCTGCTCCCGGCCTGGGATGCTTGGGCTGTTATCTCCGTTCCGTGAGTGCCTCCAGGAGCGGCGCACCCCCCCCGCCTCGTTCCCCCCCCTTTTTTGGGGGAATCGTGAGTGCGGTTTCTGGGGATCATTAGCTGGCAACAGGCTGAGCCTCTGGGGGGGGGAGGGGCAGTAGCATTGTGTATCACCCATTCCCTCCCTCCTCCAGGGTCATTGGCTGGGAGTGGGCTGGGCCTTTGGTCATCAGGTGGGGAGGGGCAGTATCACTGTGTATCACATGGCATATTTGTATATAGTATTATTTTCAATATTATTGTAGTTTAGTTATTAAATTGTCCTTATCTCAACCCACGAGTCCTCTTTGCCATTTACCTCTTTAATTCTCTCCCCTATCATTGGGTGGGGGCAGGTACTGTGTGAGCGGGTGTGTGTGGTTTGGCCCCCAGACAAGGGCCAACCCACCACAGTAGCTTTGTATCCTGATTATTTCTTATAGCCACCACCACCTCTGCATTACCTAACCGATGGTGCTTTGCAGTATCCCGTCTTACCTAATGTAGTGCTGGATCATGGGAAGAAGCTTGGTCAGAGAGCTGCACTCTGGACAGGTGAGACAACTGCTTGATGTCAAACCAAACTAGTTTGCTTTGGTTCAACTCATTGAAATGAAATGTTTTAATTCAGGAATACCAAACTACTTCAGTTTTTTCATCAAAAGTGTGGAAATAATATATCTGGCACTTACTAATATTAGATTTTGAAGGTAAGGGTGTGAATTTCTCAGGTGGTGTTGGCAGGAGATCCTCCCTTCCACATAACAGTGGATGTTCGTACACAGGCCTGCTGGCACTTAGGTGGTAAAGAAATAGGAGTCCCTTGTGTTGCACCGTACATCAGCCTAGTGATGGGAAGACTTTATGCTCAGTTTAAAAGACGCCAGGGCAAAAGTTACCTAGATAAGTAAAAATTAAGAAACACATAGAAGAAAAACATCTGAAAATTTAGAAGAGCTAATATTGCAGTACCACCTTTGGAAGATTAAGAGGACAGTGTCAATAGAAACATGGGAAAAAAATGGAAGGGACCTGAGGTTGTAGCGTAGAATCAAATTAAATACCTACTAGGTGTGTTAGAAATTTTCTGAAATAAATCACCTGACTGGAGTATTAGCACAGCTCATTCTGGAAGGGCAGTCTTGGAGAAATGGAGTAGCATTAGCCATGTTTGTTCTGAAGCTGTGGAATAAATGAGGGACAGACTTGTCTGGGTGAAGTTAGAAAGAGAACAGAGCCTCTTTGACAGGTACGTGTAGTTTAAGCCACTTCCCTGGGAGGAGTAGAAAGATGGTTTTGTGTGATTCTTGGAAGCACTTTGTAGCCAAACCCCAGTGGCAATGGACACTTTGTTGGGACATTGCTTGGAAAGGCCATATGGCAAAAAACCTCAGTGTGTCACCATCTTGGGATATGTTGAGGCAGCTCAGTTTCCCAGGGTAGAGGTTATTAGGGAGTAATTTTAGTTCAGTCTTACTAAGGAGGGCTTGTCTGTGCATCTAAAGAAGGAAGTGTTAATGAAACTGAAACTGCAAATCCACTTAAGAAAGTGGTTTGGATTCCTGGACGGATAGTGGAACAGGCTATCAGGCAGTCTGTACAGACCTAGAATGTAAAATGATTAAAAAATATAATTACCAAGAGTAATGAATATTAAACTAATGTAATTTCCCAGTTTATAGGGCAGCTAGTTAAGGAAAAAAAGATTGAACAGTAGATATCATACAGATATTCTTTTGATCTTGATATATCTCTTGATCTTGCCTTTCAACATCATCCTTCATTATAATCTCTGACTAGGTTGCCAGTCAAAATCTGGGTAATAAGACTGGATAATTTGACCCATTCAAAGTTTCTTGGTTGGACAAATTTCCTAATGAGGTGATAAGGTAAAGAGACAGGGCTCAAGAATTGGGAAAAAAATGTCCTAATCGCATAAGCAGTAAAATCGTGACACAGATTACTTAGGGAGAAATTGTAGTCTTGACAATTTTTACAAGAACAAGGATGACAAATATTTTTCAGAGATGGTGTAAATTATTTATTCTGTTTTAGAGCAAGGGAAGAGATTAAATAATCCCTCCACATCCCCTCTAGATATGGATTTTCAAGCTTCTGTTTAGTGGTGACTTTGGGGACTTTTAAGATTCCTGCTTCTCAGGTGGAGTCCTTCCTGGGCAAGGATAAACTTTGTACTATGGAAATTTTCCTCAGGACAGGTGTACATACAAGTGAGGCTTTTGTACTGAAAAGAATTATTCTTTATCTGCTCTGCAGAACTTCAGACAAGGATGCCCTCCTTTGCAGGTTGAAATACTGCACATCAGACCAGCATAAGCATTTCTGGAGGCCACAGCAGATTATCTGAAAATGATTTTGCATGAACCTAATTTTATTAGAGAGTTATGCTCCAATGATGAGGAACGAAGGAAGGGCACGTGATGGACATGTGCAGTGTAAACATCTTAGATTGCTCCTAGCAATTGCATGGTTTTAATTGGGTAACAAATCATTAAGTGTATTTGTAAAGATTATTCAGCAGTTTCAAAAAACAAAACTAAGAAAACCATGCCTTTCTGGAGACATCTGGCAAACAGATGAAGAGCCAAAGTTCATTAATAGATGAGTCATTGCTTCTGTGTCCTTCCCTGAGATATCCGCACAAAACTCTTGCTGGCTTCTGCAGGTGGTGGGGTCAGCCTGGAGGAAAGCATAGTCACTTGGCCTGGCTCTGGTCTGACTTTGATCTCCCACTGATTTGTTTGTGATTTTAGGCAAGCAGAGAGCAAAGACTGCTATAACTGAGACGGTGCTTTAATACTTCTCTTTCTCCTTTCCCCTTCTTGTCCTCTTCTCGTTGTTTCTTCTGCTCTCCTAATGGCTGAAGTCTTGTGGTCCCCTTTTCTGGGTGGTGACAACGTGGCAAATCTCTCTGCAAAGACCTGGCTTGTGAGTGATAGCCATAAAACTTCTTACCTTTAGTTGGCCACCACTTTCTGCCCGAATACCTTGCCCTTGCTATAGGGATGGCTGTTGCTTATGAAGCAGGGGGATCTTCAAATTATCAAATTGCAATAATTTTGTATGCTTTTATATTGTATTACAGAAGTACCAAATTGACTGCATGGATTTGCAACCAGCAGTTCAGCAGGTGCTTCACGAGCCATCCTTGCAGGAGGGGAATCTCAGAGAGATGGGTGAGTTGGATGCTGAGAAATAGGAATCAGTCTAGTCATCCCAAGAAATCATCCCCATTTATGAGTCAAAGCCTGCAGTGTCTTGCCTGAGATGAAGGGAATCTCCCAAGGGCAGCTAATCTTGCATGATCTCATCACTTGAGATCAAACATCACGATACCGGGTCAATAGATATTTCTAAAAGTACACACAAACCTCATTCAAATTCACATTTAGCTCTAGCCAAAACACAACCCAAATCACGATCCAAATAACCTCCTCAGCCCACCTTCATTGCTGTGCTGTTTCAGTGGCAGATGCAGCACAGAAAAGATGCCTGATTGCTTAATTCAGAAATTTACTGTTTAAGGCATTACTTGTATGAACACCAGCGTAACACGTAGAATACCAATGCCCTAAATTTAGTAGTTTTGTCTGAGTCATCTTCAGTCTGTGGGAGGGCTGTGAAGACACTCCAGAGAGTGGAGAAACTTGCTGGTCGTCTCTGTCCAATGAGATTATTATTTTATTTTTTTTTAAAGTCAGAACACAACAGAACTACAGATATGTTTGTGAGTAAAATGCAGTTTTGTTGCAGACTGCAGTACAGGAAAGAGGTGGTGTTGCTCTCCACCCACTTCAAAAGCTGAAATCAAGTCTGACTGATATGCATCTCTGATACTGAAATAGGTACTGAACTTTTCATGACAGCAGCACACAGACACAGGTAAACACTCTGGCTGTGTGATTTGGAGGGACATGATATGGTGTAATCCCCAGATTTGTCCATGCAATTACATCTTATTTTCAGATCTTCTAGCAATAGCAGCTGAGTTGTTACAATCCCACACGTTACCAACCAGCAGCCAAAAGCTATTTCTGGGCTTATTTACTGAGGGATGAGATGTTGTCCCACTGAAGACCAGGTGACTTTTACTGAGGAAATCATTCAGTAGGGCTGGGAATACACACACAGTTTTTGAAATAGATGTGGGCATGAGCAATTAGGAGTGGATGTGAAGGAGGCATTTAGACTTGATGTTCTGAACTGGTAACACCTTCCTGCCAGTCTGGATTTTTTTCTTACTCCATTAGCCTTTTTGCTTGAATGCAGCTGATTTTAGAGTTGATATGAAAGAATTTAGGAATTCTGGTTTGGAGATTTTTTCCTGGGACCCCATGAAATAATCTTCTCCTCAAATTAAAACCTAACTTCACTGCCTGAGTTTAGCCAGAATTTATCATGTTTTTACCCTGAATAAAAATTAGTTCTAATTCAACCCCTGCACTCTGGATTTGGAGTGGACTCTTCATCAGGCAGAGATGAAGCATGTTTTCATGTACTCTGTACTGTCTCATATCAGCCACGGCAGATAAGTAAGCGTGCTAGGACTTGATCCTGTGGCCCTGGTTGTCATAAGCTCAGGGCTCTGCACACACAAACTGGAGGATCAATTGTAATGTGTTTAATGCCAATGAAATAAACTCTGTTCCTAGAGAAACTCCAGTAAAATAAAAAGCTTCTTAACAGAAAAAGTAGTTAGCTGTTCTCATAAATGAAGCAAAATGCCAAACAAACTCCTGCTTTGCTGTTTGTTCCCATGCAGGCATTTAGCTGCCAGGAAAGGCCAATCTTACAAACATGAAATTATATCCATGGTAACACGCAAACTGTGTTTAACTTTACAGCATGTTAAAAGGTACGTTAAAAAAAAACCAAAAAACATTTTTGTATTTTACTGCTGAGAATAGCAATTGTGACTTTTAAGTCAGCTATTTTAACTCAGTCAGCTTGGGAGTTGTTGACTGGTGAGGGTTAGGGCCAGAGGCACAGCTCCTTCCTCAGAACACTTGTCGTTGCTAGACATTCCCAGAAGGTATTATTGCTTAAATACAGCTTGTGTTTTCTTTACCCAGCTTCCTTTATCGAGAAGGATACGACAGGTTGTGATGTCAGACTGCAGTGAAGTCCCATGTGTGCTCTTCATGAGTGAGCAGAGCTGGGCTGTGTAGCTGTCATGCATGTACCCTTTTTGGGTAAGTACAGGATTCAAGGACCCAACTCCATGATCTGGCGTCCTGGGATTATACACACTCTGCTTAGGCCCTGTTTAGTGATTCCTGCATCATTTTAGAAAGCAGACGTTGCTTTCAGAGTGGGAGAGCGGCTGGAGTAGGGAGTAAACTGAACTAATGTCTGGGGTGGAAAACGTGTTGAGAAAAGTAGCTGAAAGATCCCAACTTGGAGCAAAAGCTGAAGCTGAAAACTGCAGATGGTTTTCTTGTATGTACGATAATGTCAAACCCAAAAAAGGGAATTTTCGCACTCTGTTGTCTGTTTAGCGCAAAGTGAAAATTATGTACTGGAAAGCAGAGCCCCGTGTCTGGAGAAAACGGCTATGACTGCCTATACAATACCATATAGGGCTCTGGGGAATCTGGGCTTGACTGCTTTTGCGGAGGTCTCCAAAACTTTGAGCTCTGTTTGCCATGGAGTGGAGGAAGGGAAAAAGAGCAATGGGATGTGTCCTCAGTAGTTTTTATCTATTAGCACCTGTATGATAATGCCCCTGTGAGTGAATTGTTGTGCTAGGAATGACCTCTAAAAACCAGAAATTTAATCTCTAGGGGCAGCAGAACAGCCCATGCTGGATGTGAGGGAAGCACCAGAGGTCACAATGGCTACAGCTGGATCCCGTGAAGCATGGTGAAAAAGAAGAGCAGGATATTTTGGTAGCTACTGTCTTGTGTGTGTCTTGAAGCAAAGGGGCCTGTGGATGCAATAGCCTGGGTATCTGGCTCAGAAAAGACAACAGCATCTTTCAAGAACAGACATATTTTTGCTGTCTTCCTTTAGTTCTTCAGGGTTCTGGTTTTTTTTTCGGCTACACAGAGGTGAGACAAAGATGATGGAAGGTGCGCTTCATGTAGAAATTTAAGAACATGTGTATTAGTGTTTACCTCAACAGGAAAGTGGAGATAGGTTATAAGTAAAAACTGACCCCTCACTTGGGTAAATCCCTTTTTTGCTAACTGTCTATGTTGTTGTATAGGAGAGACTCAGGCCTGTCTCTCCAGCTAGACAAGGAGGACTGGGCTGTGCTGTGCCTTTTTGACTTTTGTAAAGTGAGTAGACACCGCGGTTTCCAGCAGGGTGTACAATTTGACACTGCAAGACCCAACAGTGCCTCAGTTACTGCAGGTACTGTGTTCACAGTGGGGAGGATGAAGAGTGTTTGAGATGCCTTGCCACTAAGTTGTTTGCTCACTGGTGTGAGGGGAGAGACATGAAGCACCCGGCAGTATCAGAGTATCATCTTAGGGGCCTGAATCCACAGTAACTTTGTACGTGCCCCTTCAGTGAGAGTCATTTGTTCCATTATCTTTTAAATACTTATCTTCAAATTCCTAAAATGAGAGCTGAGGGGCCTGAAGTACCTAATTTTGAGAAGAAAATGGCCTTTGTTTATGGGAAGTTTCCTGACAGGACTTTAGTGGTCATCCTGTAATGGACTTTGGATTCTACCTTGGGGCAGTGGTGTCCCTCGTGGGCTACACGTAGCTCAATATGTAGAGGAGTCAATGCGAGGCATATTTGCTGTATCAGCCCTGTGGGTGCTTTGGCTTTTGCTCTGTCTTAGATCTAGTCATGCAACTCTTCTCCTTTTGCAGGATGATACTATCTTTAGACCTGCCTGCTGGGTTCTTCCTGCTTTCATGCTGAAGAGGTGTGTGGGGGAAGGCGGCCAGGCGTGTCAGTAGTGTAACAACCTTTTACTGGTGGAGGCACACTGGTGGTGTGTACTGGCAACACACTCCAGCAGTGGCTGCATCTGTTTTGGCAAAGCTGTGCCTCCTACTTATTAATCTTGTGGGATCAGAAGGAAAGAAATTATACTTGTGGAAGTCTTAGTTGGACAGCGGTGTTGTGTGTGTAACAGCTACGTTGGTGGACACCCAAAGCAAGGGTCCAGTGTTAGCCATGGATTTTACCCCTTCACGTTCTAGTGTGCCTAGCCATGCCTGCAGAAGTCAGTTGTGTTCATGTAGCTGGGATGCCTTCTGACACTTTTATTTCTGCTGTTGGAAATCTCATTAAAAAGTTCTTGAGCACTGCCTGGGACACCTGTGGTACCCATGTGGACACACTGGGAGTCAGAGACCCCATTAACTCAAGGACTTTCCCATAACCTTATCAGACCTCAGGGATGACCTACAGCGTTTGGATCCTGACCTCAGGCAAAATTCCTCTGTCAGGTGTCAGTGAGGGGAGTTTGACAGAGTTTTCCTCATCCCACCATTCAGTGCCCACTGGTGGGTTGCTCTGTTGAAGAGACAAGCGGGACCCACTGAAAGGCTATTTTTCTGTGAGGTTGACTTAAACTGACTGGTGACAGCTGTGGTGGGTGGTTATTGAACCAAGAGTGTCAAAGCCAACATCTAAAATGACCTTTAGGCTGTTTACTCAAAGCAGTAACAGACTCGCCCCTGACTTCCTGATAGGGGCCATCACTTATCAAGAAATAAGAAGAACAAGTGGCTAGATATGGAAATCATTGTGGGAGTGAGCCTAATTGAAAACATACAGCATCATACAGAAGTAATATTAGTACACCAGTAACCTTTACCTCTTCTGTGGAATATGTATTTAGAAAGTAAGCCAGGAGAATTACTGGGAATTGGGAAAAAATAAAGTATTAAAAGTCCATTGCAAAGCAAATGGAAAACCTTTTATTGGGCAGGCAGATGTGTGCTCAAGTTAGCTCAAGTATCTCCCTGAGGCTGTGCCACATGCCCCATAATCCTTTTTCCTACTTATGCAGTAAAGTGTCAGAAATCTGATTTTCATCTCACTTAAGTGAAACATTTTAGAAAAGGAGTCTAAAGTAAATTGAGGGATTAAGTAGACACTACAAATTCAGCAGCTAGATACGTAGGAATCTAAGTACCAAGTAGAAGCCAATGAGACTGGTTTCTGCTCTAATTTAGAAAGCTACATTAGGGTCTTACTTTAAAAAAAGTTTCTACATAAGCATAAGACAAAAAATATGTATTCTAAAATGTGCTTTCAATGTGCTTTAAAAGGTGTGTGGAATTTTAATGGATTACCTCAATAAGATATATTATAGCATTTCACCGTCTCAAACTAAGCTTGTTTTTAGATAATGTTTACCTGCTTTTGTTCAAGAGGTTGTTTTTCTTTTAATTAATTTTTCAATTAATTTGAGTCAAAACAGCAGCACCATCTAATCCCACTTCTGTATTTGCTAGAAAATGTCTAGACTGGTTAGCAGGAAGGTTTTAATCTTGGAAGGTTTTAGTAAGATCCTTCTCCACTGGCATATATGTCATGTAAGTAAGTACTGAAACTAAAAGTTTCAGATGCGATACAACACCCAGTAATAAACTGTTTCAACCTTTTTTTTTTTTTTTTAAAGACAAGAAACACCATCTTTTGGCAGTGTTTCCTCTCAAACCTCAGACACTCGCTGATCTGACATGTAGATCTGTACCATGGTTGCAACGTATCAAAACAGAACTAAGGATTTTTATATCTACTCTTCTCACCCAGCACTCACAGCTCCTTCCCCCTTCCCTGTCTGTCGGGTTGTTTCTCAAGGCGTTGAGGAGACAGGAAGGGAAGGGACGCAGAACTGGCCGTTGAACAGATAAATGGATACACAGTGCCAACAACTAAGCTTCATTGCTTTAGGAATGTAGCCTGAAAATGCTTTGGTGATTAGAATGGATTGGGAATATTTTATTTCTTGTGGAAAACTGCAGGTGTTTTTGAGCTGAAAAGAGAGGAAGGTAAAAGTGACTGGTTTCCACATCAGATTCAGGAACTTGCAAGTCTTACGGGCAAATGACCCGTTCTCTTCTTTAAACTCAAGGGGTTTTTTATGTGAATGATGCTTTTTTTGTTGTCTTGTGCAGTTGTGATATCTTGAGGGAACATCTGGCAGTGATGCATGTTGGACGTGGAGTCCGGCTGCTGGAAATGGTCCATGAAGCATGATGACACTCAAGCTATAACTCCAGTAAGTTGCTGGGATGTTCAGTTTCTTATCAAATTTTGGAAATTTATTTGAAATTTTCTATGCAAAGCAGGCAGTTGGAGTGAAAAAGGTCATTTTGATAAAAATCCAACTTTCTACTAAAATCAGTTCTCCTCAGTACCCTGTCCCAAAATCTGTTATGTTCACAGTGTTCCAGAACAGCCTTGCCATCTGTCAGAAGCATTTTTAGGTAACAAATTATTCAACCTAACTGTGCCCTATCTTCACCACACCAGTTGTGCGTGTCTTTGAAGTTCCTTGGGATAGATAAGCCTGAGACTCCCTAGTGCCTGCAGGAATCCCCAGATGCTGAAGAGGGAACCCCTAGAGTGAGGAAACAGAAATATCCTGAGGACACAGGTGTTTCTGAAGAACCAGCCATCTCCTTCGTAGAGATGTCTTTACCTACTTCTGCAGAAAGCAAGGGTGTTCCAGCACGGAGGCAGTGCTGTTTCAGAGAGAAGTGTATGTTTTGCTCTCTCTTTAAAATGGATCCTCTTTTGCATATTGTGTGTTCTGGTAGGAGGTGGGAGGTCACACTCAGGCTCTTCCTGACAAGATCCAAATTCACATGATCCACCTCCAGTTACTGCCTAAAACTTATGAAGAGTCCTCAGATAAAGGATTAATCTCTTCCAGTCCTAGTCACTGGGCTGAAGATTCAGCCATTTTAGGATCAAAGCCTGAATTTTTTTGCATGATTTCAGTAGGATAAGAGGGGAGTCCCCTATCCAAAGCCCTGTGGTTAAGGTACCTTCTGAGGAGGTGAGAGACATAGGTTTGAACTGATGAATACATATCTCCTGCTTCCTTTCAAGAGCTTGCTAATTACTAGACTGCGATATGAGAAGCAGACAGTGTAGCCACTATCAAATCAGTTGCTCGGCCTGCGTTTTAAAAGAAAGTGGCCGCAATGGAGTTTCAGAGGCCAGCCAGCACTAGGTTGGTGTGCTTGTAGCTGTGCTGCCTCTCGTGTGGGAGGCAGCCAGGCGTTCTGGATCCGGGCTGCAGCTGAGCACGAGTTCGGTTGATCTGTGAGGCTGGGCATGCGGGGGGCATATGGACTCAAATGGGAGGTGGTTAAGAGAGCACGGGCATTGCCAGCTCCAGTGGGGAAGCAGAGAGGAAGCCTTTTCTCGTTTTGGACTTAATTTTCTCCAAATACTGAGATGTAAATGCATCGTGTCACTATCAGAGCTGTTGAATATTTTGTCATGAGACCACTAACGTGTTTGATAGCCACCACATTCACCAGTTAGTGGAACAGATTTACCCATCATTTCTGAATTTGAGTTTAAGTGAATGGGACTTCACTCGTGGTTGAAAGTTTGGGGATTTTTTTTTAAATGTACTTAAGTATCTTCCTGGACTGGGACTTTAACAGTGTTATTTTGTCTCTTCAAGTCTCCTCCAAGATAAGGTTTTCTTGTATTCTGAAATGATGTGGCAGAAGGCAAAAAATAATCTTGTGACTCATTAGGAAATAAACAGAGGCATAGTTGCCATCTGTGTCTCAGTCCATTTAATCTTTTCTCTCTCCAGTCATGGAAAAAAGTTCATTAAAAAAGTTGAGGTCTGGTTTTGTGACATTTTTGAGAGAAGCTGGTTTAAAAAATTATAGAAAGGAAAGAAAAAAAAAAACCCAATACTGGCTCTATACATTATCTTAGACAAAATGGATTAAATTTGTGACACCCTACTCATCAAATTCTGACCTTGATTTGACCCCATTGGCTTTTTACTGTTTGATGTTCTCAAACGATTTGGTGCCACTTTTCCTTAGTAGCGCAGTTAATTTTGAGTGTTAGATAGAGATCAATAGTCATAGCTTGAAATTGGCACCTTTGGAGGAAAAATATGTTGTGTGGCAGTAACATAGATTTGATAGTACTTCAGTTAAGAAAATGGTGTACTCTTTCATTATTTTTTTCAATGACAGTATCCAGAGTGTTATTTCATTCTCCTACCAAGCTTCTGACAGTCTCTTGTAATATCTTATCTATCAAAGAGTTTTCATTCCTCTCCTTTCATGCTTGGCTTCTGGAGTGGAACTTTGTTTAAAAGGTCCCTGAAATTAGAAAGAATGACCATGGCACTTTTGCTATCAAGCCGGTCAGTAAGAAATAAACCCCCTTACTTCTAGACTTGTGTCTGGCCTCCTGCTTGCCCACATTGAAATCTCATTTAATGTGCTGGCCCAACAATGGAAGCTTAGCTTTTGGGAGGATGTAAGTGGCCTGTTCAATAAGGTCTGATTTTCTCACAGACATCTGGGTTTTGCATATTGGCATGAAAAGGAAGGATGGGAATGCCATCCCTACCTTTGTCCATATGGAAGTTCCCTGTGCCTTGGTTTCAGCCCATGGCTGCAAGTAAGAGGTGGGCCTCTGTTTGCAGGGACAGTTGTTCCTATGCTACTGCTTGGAGTAGCTGCCTCTGGAGTACTCTGCTGAGGCTGAGGCAGTCCCTAGGGCACAGGATTTGTGCTCCTTTCTGTGGGGTCCCACTGCAGAGCACCTGGTGCTGTGGAGGTTTGATGAAGCTCTTCTCCAGGCTTCCAGCAATGCCGGTGCTGAGCAGCTTGGGGAGTTGTCGGTGTGCCACTGAAATCTGCAGTGTTAGCGTGCCCTTCCTTCTGTGTAACTGTGGATGTCGTAACTGGTTTCATCCTAATTTGACAGGTGGTTGGAAATACCTTTTTTTTGACCAAATTCAATGAAATTACATACATGGAGATAGGGAAGAGAATGCAGATAGGCCCCGGAGAGCAGAGGCTGTGGAGAGAGGCTCTTGGGAGAGAGATGTCATGACAGTCTCAGGTACAGGGAAATGTCAGCCATGGCTTCTGCCTTCTTCGTACTGGGAAATCCAACCTTTGGATACAGATGAATAAGGAACCTGGCTGCAGTGGTCTGGTGCACCTGGAGCTATTTTATCAATTTTCACATGTTTCCTAGGAAAATTATGAGCACCTCTGTTCCACCAACTACTTGAAAAACATTCCCCTGACTCTCCCCAAAAAGTATTTTTCTTCCAAGATGAAGTAATTAGTTTGTCAAGTGCCTTCTGAAGAGATTTTTAAGTGCCAAGTGCTAACTATTTCAGATCAGCAAGGTCTTTATTTTCTCTTTTAACTTGTAACCACTGACAAAAATTACCTGGATGCATTTTTGATTAGTGACGATGATAAAGCAGGGAAGGGAGGAGCTGCATGGAGTTATTCTCCTGTGCATTAGTTAACCATTTGTGTTACTACAGTGTAATCTGGACAGTTGATCCTTTTATACCACCAGCCTTGTGGCTGCTGCCTGGGAGCAGAAATAATCTTCCTCTTCACTGGGAAACAGTCTGTTCAGATGTGGTGGTGGGATATTCAGATTCCTAAGTCAGAGGAAATCTCACCAACTGATAACCTCATCAAAGTGATGACTATCGGTCATGGCACATGCAGCTGCTCTTTCTAAGTGATTCACTGAGGCCACATTTAAATGGCAGAGGAGTGAAGAGTTGTCTGCTGCATAGAGTGATGCTCTGTAGGAACTGGTGCTGATGGTGGCAGTGGCTGGGCAGGAGAGGCTTGTGCTGTAAGCTCACTGACTCAGTCAAGGCTGTTGGCAGCCAACAGGCATTTTCCCTCTGTTATCTTTGATACTTCAGTGTGTCACTGCCATTATTCTACCTGTTTGAGTTTGTGATTATGGGAAACAAATGCACTTGATAAAAAAGACCACAAGCATAGTATTTTGATACAATTTATTAATACGTGCTTCACAAGTAGTCCAAGAGGATTTCAAGAGCTGTCCCTTTAGTAGTGTTCAGCTCATTACAACAGCTGGAAATGAAGGAAGAATGTTATTGAGTCCTTTCTAGAGGCACAGCTCTTTCTTATCCCATTACACAGAAAGGAATATCAGTTTCTGGTTTTTAGCCCTCCATGACTTCTTCAGGCTGTTTACTTGAGAACTAAGTGCCCAAGCCACAGATCTTTTTTACACCTTGGGAGCCAAGATTAAAGCCAAGTTTAAAACCATATCGATTCTTAGTGATTCTGTTCTTTAAGTCATGATACCTAATCTTGTTGAGGAAGAGAGTGCACAGTATGCAAAGTAGTGGCTCAGATGGTATGCAGGATCTTTGTGTGGTATAAATCACTGCCAGTCCAAGACATGCAACAGAGCAGCACCCATTTACAGTCACTGAATACCTGCCCTGTGCTACGAGCAATGAAGTAAAAGAGAACAGCGAGAGGCTTCTAAAGGGCAAGATTGTCTTATTTTTTAAGAAACCTGTGGCATGTCATTAGCAGCTCTTCCTAGCCAGCAATCAGAAGTTATGAAGTCTGACTGCAATTACAGATAGCAGGGAAAATAAGAGGGCAACCAGGCCCAGTTTTCAAAAGATTTCTGCATCTTTGGGCCTCAGCAGAAACGGCTCTGAATGGAAGCAGTTGTGGCAGGTGCACTGTGATGCTTTTCATTAAGAAGTGTGGACTTCTGTAACAGGGACAGGCCTCTGAAAGTGGTAGTATTTTCCTTTCTGCTTTCTTTGCTATTCAGTCTCTGGAGAGCAAGTGCAGATAAAATGGGGAAAAAATATTTCTCTGTGACTTTCTGGCTGTTTAGCAGGGGAACACTGGCAGAGTGGTAGGATGAAGGCTGCTGAGAGGGGATGTTGTAGATACCTGTGACTCATGCACTTTACCCTGACAGCACCTCTGAAGCCTGCAGGTAAGACAGGGAGTTAGACCTTATACTGGGGACCTTCATGTTCAGGTCTGGAAGTGCTTTGTGTACTGCTTTCCTGACATTTGTCACCTCCTGAACACAATTGCATTTAACATGTTTTTCAATAGGCTCGTGTTCTCCTAGTCACAGCCCCAGCCTGCTTGTCAGGAAGGCTTGGACTTATAGCAATACTTTCCCAACGTGTGACCTGTGTTAAATCTGCAGCTGCCTGGAGAGGTTTTCCCTGATGCGAATGCTGCGGGTGTACCAGCTTCTCAGGTGCATGGCTGGCGTTCATACATCAGCTTATATAGGGAAGCCCTTGCGTCTATGTGTACTCCAAGGGGGGGGGGACTGAAAACTTACATACCTTTCAGGTTTGTGTTTTGGTCACTGTGTTCCGTGGGAGCAAGAGCAAACTCCAGGCCACTGAAGAGCTGAATGAAAGAGAGTAATCACTGGAAGACTTTGCAGATGAGATTTGTTTGCCCTGCTGAATCTGGGGATTCTTCAGGGATGGGATCTGTAAGAAATCCCTGGCATGCTGCTAGTTACATAAAATTGCTATTAATAGTGAACTATTTTCAGAAGGAAAGCTGACATATTGTAAAAGTGTCAAATGATAATGATATGATAGTTGATATATGTAATGTGCTTTTGCAGCCTGGATTGTTAGGCACTTCCAGGTTTGCTAGAAATTTCAGGTACACCCTTACTGCAACTTTTAGTGTAGGTGAAAGACCAAACAATACTTAAGTAAATTAATTTGAACAGGAACTGCAAATTCAAAAGAAATATCTGATTTGCTTTATTATTAGGACTACATGTGCTGGAAGAGTTTGGTCTGGTTCATTAGAGCCAGATGTAAAAATGTTGCCTCCAGCTAGCTCCATTCCCTGCAAACTGCCTTCTGTGGGCAACTTTCCTCCCTGCTGCCCAGCTCCTGTGAGCCCTCTGATCTCTGCTCGGCTGGTAAGTGACTGCTCATCCTCTCGCCTTTACAGACCTTTTCTTCAAGTTTCCAACCCCTGTTTAGCTGAGGTCAAGGCTTCCGAGTCTATCCAAATCTATTAAGTGCTATTTGTCTGATGTATACCCATTTTGGTCTGACATGGTTGCATGTGTTGCATGACTGTACAGAAGGAGTGTCTAAGTATTTGTGGATCTGGAAAGGACAGTTTTTGTGTGCACACAACTGGTATGTTGGGCATAAGTAAGAAGAGTTATTCAGTTTTATAGACTGAGAACAAAATGCTGGGAAGCTCCATGGTTCCTGTGTATTTTGTCTGAGCTGCTTTGGTCTAGGACTGAGTTTGAGTTGTGGTGATAGCTGTTTTGAACAATGTCTTGGTATAACGTCCTGGAACTGATTGTAGCAATGGGATAAAATAATGGATTGTGAGAAGCAAAGGAAATAACAGGACTGTAGTGCTTCTAGTAATAATAAAATGTCTATTCTGCAGTATGTTTAGCTATGCATACAGAAAAAAAAATCTGTGGAGTTGCTTAGTGTTTTTCCAAGCTTTTATTAGGATGTTAAAGGTAAATCTTGGCCATCTTGAAGACTGTGGAAGACTCTGCCTTGGCCCTTTTTGTGTCAGGATTTCTCCCTTACGTCTGTGCTTGCTATAATTGGCAAATCAGCAGAATCCCCATCACAGCTAAGCTAGGAAAACAGAGAAGAGCAAGCATCTGAGCTGTACTTTCTAAAGGAAAAAGTGTGCCTCCAGGCAGTGCTCAGGGGTGGTTGTTGTACCTGACCACCCTTAGTCCATCTCCATGCCAAGGGTCTCCTGAGCAAAGAGGTGGGAAGAGCCAACAGGAAACACGGCTGCTTGGAAACAGGGCTCAGAGATGGTAAGGGACTCCTGGCAGGCTGGGGACAGAGTTGGGAAGAGACCCTGTTGCCCTGACCACCTCTGATTTTGTAGCAATCTATATATACAAGGAATTCAGGTAGTATCACAAGTGAGTGCAGTTACATTGAGTTACATGCATCCCGGAAGAAAGCAACTGCTTCAAAATCCTGACAGATAAACAAACCAGAAAGAAACTCCTCAGTTGCTCAGAAATCTTGCTTATGATATGTATCTGTGCCTGGAAAGTCTCCAAATTTAAGCGACAAATGTTTGGAGCTGGAGTACGTGAAATGGTGCCCATACCTCATTTTTGAGCTATGCAAGTCTGGACCAATTTGACCGCATACTGTTTCAGTTCCATCGTGGGCTGGGAATTCCTGTACCGAGTTCTGGCCTGAGAGAAGCTACAGTGTCCCAACTTATAAATCTCTCAAAGATCTTAAAATGATGCTACTGATCTCCAAATGATAGCCTCTTAGATATAATTACTGAAACTTTCTGGAAGTACTGTAACCCCATTTACTCTAGCAGTTTGGCCCTGAGGGAGTAGGAGCACTTGTCGTCTGACAGCAGCCCTAAATGTCAGTGTTTCCTTGTTCATTTGCCTGCTTGCTGTGGTAGATTTCATGCCGTTATAAGCTGTTTATGTAGAGCCTGATCAAAGTACTTAATGACAGGGTTAATTTATATGTATAATGAGGAAGTCAAGACAGGAGACAGGTACTGTGTAATCGAATTTTTCCTTTTGGAATTTATTTCCCTTCATGTAGGGCTAAGCTTTTATTTTTATTATCATTAGGGTCTGCACCTACTGTTCTTTGTTTCTTTTCTGAGACTTTTCTAGTCTCTTGGATGAGCTAAACCTACTGCAGAAATAGCGGAGGCACTGAATTGTTCCAACAGCTTCCATAAAAGTAGGATGATAAAGTAAAAAGAGCCTTTAACTTCTCTGCAACAAGACCTCAAAATGAAGTTTGGTTTAGGGGACAGTTCTTAATAAAATTACACTGCTTAAATAATCTGCTTGAAAGGCTGAGGGAACTGGGNTAGGTGTTCCTGCTCCGGCAGGGGGATTGGACTAGATGATCTTTCGAGGTCCCTTCCAATCCCTAACATTCTGTGATCCTGTGATTCTAATCCTCTTTTTATGATTTGGTAAGTATGTGCACAGGTATGGATGCTTAGATACGTGTGTATGTAGCCAGAGAAAGAGACAGAGATTGTGTTAAAATCCAGAAATCTTATAGTTTATGAAGTGTGTGTCTTCAGCAAGACTTTGCAGACATAAATCAATCCCCACAGCACTCCTTTGAAATAGGGTGAAAAAGAGGTTAATGGTCCACATTTCTGAAAAGATGGAAATGAGATATGGAGTGTTAGATCTGCATTTGCCCTGCTTATTTAGGTTTTAATTTTTAGATGCACTGAGCATGGTGAGTATTTCTGGACATTAAAAAAATCTAGGGTTACAGAGTGATGGAGGCCTTAGAAAATATGTCTCTCGCTGAGGCAGCCAGCTTCAGGAATCAAGCTGGAAGTGTAGAGGAAATGAAACCTGGGCATATCCAGCTCACCCTGTATCCATTGTGTTTCTCTTTTTCTAGTACTCTAAATTTTAGGAAAGCAGGGATTTAAAAATTCATGTGATGCTAAATTCTGTGAAGCACTGTTAGCCAAGTTTCCTTGTAGCTGAGGGAGAAGTCTTTGTGAGGAAAGTGTGCACTTCTGTTAGCACTGTGTAAGCTGTAGTTTGCAAATGCGGTGGGAGGCTTTGCTCATGCTAATTTGGGCTCAGTCGTGCACCTTCTTTTCCTCTTTTACATGCAAATAGCAGCTGTGTCAGTCTCTGGGATGCCTGCTTGTTCCTTTAAGTGAGAGATTCCAGTTTCTACCTTCAACCAGTGCATTTGTGTGTGGGCAGAGGTGTAGCACAGTGGTGCAGTTGCTGACAAGGAAAGCTGTGATGGAGGTTGGAACAAGTTAGTGGAAAAGAGAAGTTTTGCCAGAAGATGCTGAGCTCTTCTGGTGTGTTTTCATTTATTTGAAAAAAAAAACAAAACAACAGGGGGGTAGGGGAAGAGGAGAACAGCAGCGGACTACACAAAATGATAATCCATGATCCTACCCCTATAAAAAGGGACCTCTTGATAGCCAGAGAGATCAGTTTCTTTCTTCTGAACCCAAGGGTTCAGGCAGCAGCCCTGGGGCTGGAGTGGGTCAGCTAGTGCAGCTGGGACAGTGATGGGCTGCATCCAGGTGCTTGGATTCCTTGCTGAGGTGCCCTGATGCTGGGGGAGCTGAGGAGGTGAGCTGTCCGGCTGGAAGCAGTGGCCGTGCCATGCTTGCCGGGCTTCTGCAGTCCCTGGGCTCCAGAGGGTCCTTGGCCTGGCCGAGCCACTGGCTGCTCTGCCGCTCTGCTCTCCCAGCTTTTCCCATGGTGGGGTGCTCTGTGTCTGCCCTGCTGCAAAGACAAGGAGGTTTGTGGTACTTGCATGGGGCCAGCAGGCAAATTGGGTTGAAGTAATTGAAAATAAATGATGTTGGTATGATGTTCTCTTTTTCTCTGTCTTTAGCCTTCACCTCTGCTTTATGGTTGTGGCTACCTGAACCCAGCCACTGCTTTACTGTGGCCTGTTCCTCTGCTGAAAGGCCATCTCTGCTTTTGTGTCACAGAAATCAATGCAAAATAAAGTCAGATAAGATCATTCCCAAGGCATCGCTTTGGATGCCACTGAACCTACTAAAGAAAGCAGGCATCAGCGCCACGCAGTCCACGCAAGGATTTCCATGAATTTGGAGTGCAAAGTTTTCTAGGAAGGTCAGCTTAAAGAAATATGATGTCCCTGTGAAGTTCTCAGGTCCATAGGTGGCTTGCCACAAGGGTTTTCAGAAGGTGACGGCTCACCTTTCAGAAAGCACTGGCTAGTGTCTCTTCTCCCCCAAAAAGACTGTCTTGATGTCAGTGCTGCAGCAGGACTCTGTGTGCAGCGAGGACTCAGCATACTTCATTGCTTTGTGTGTCCGTGGACATCCTTGGAGGCTGTAACATAATAACTGTGAAATAGCTGTGCTTCAACTCCCCTCTGACCTGCTTTATAATCTTAAATATCTCCTCTGTGTGTATGCAAGTGATGGAGTGGGGTAAGGGGAAGAAACGCGTATACATGCTTTAATCATACTGATGCAGTGCAAGTGATACCAGCTTTATATAGGGAAGGCCCTTAGACACCTCTCCAGCCTCTCCACTAGTCCATGGGGAAACAAGGCTGTGACCTGTAGAGTTTCCATTGACTTCAGATTTGGTGACACTAAAGAAGGTGGGTAATATGTTGTGAGACAATAGAATGAAATCCTGGCCCTAGTAATGACACTGGGTTTTCATATTAGTTTTGAAGGTATTTTAGGATTTAAGATGTAGAAATTAGTGGCAAACCCCAAGATGAAGTGATCTAGTTATTCCCTGTCAAACAGAGGCTTCTTGGCAACATGGATATTATAGAAAATGCTTTTCAAATGGAAATTTATCCTGTTGCAAAGGAACATCTTGAGCTATTGACCCTGCAAAGTAATACATGCATATAATAAAATTATTGCCTTTTTATTTAAAACTTCCATGTAACAGTGTGGGTGGATCTGGTTATGCTGTTCTCCACCGTAATGACAATTTATCCAAAGCAATTTGTTGCCTGGCCTAAATTTTGCAAAAATATCTGGTCTTTAAAACCTTTGAGAAAGGGAGATATTTGCACCTGACATGTCTACAAGTAACTGAGATCAGGTTATTGATCGGTCCTGTATATGTTGTTTTCCAGTGGGAGGATGAGATGGAGAGGCCAATCCATTATTGCAGCTATCTACCACTGGAAAGCAATAGTGCTAATGATACAGGTTTTCAATAGCTGATTTATATTATCCTGCAGTCAATAAAAACTCATGATTTTGTCACTCTAGTTTTAAAGCAATGCCCCCAAATGCTGTCACGCCCCAAATCTGACCCTCTGTAACACAACCACTGTATTACAAGCAGGTGAAAACTTCACAGAACACCACCAATCCTCCAGAGCATGGTCTGGACAAGCTTTTTACTCGCTGGTCCTGTGAGCCCCAAGCTGGTATGATGCTGTTCCAGTGAGCGATTCCTGTAAAGAGTAGCTATGTCTCCACCAGCTGCTCCCCCGCACTGTGACACCTGGGGGGGGAAGGATGAAGGAGTTACAGCCCTTTCCCTTGGCACATACTGCACTTAAAATCTCAGTGACTGACTGCTAATTTGGTGGTGATGGATGAGAAATCTGTGTTGGTAGCTGTAACTTAGAGGAAGTAACTGGATCCTGTCTTCCTCCTTCTAGAGGTGCAAGTACTCTTGGCACCACAGAGGAACGGCCCACTGAATCCAGCACAGTGAATAGCTCCTGAGGGAGAGAGCGTTTAGCAAGGTGTGTGAGAGCCAGCCTGAGCAGCCAGCAGGCACAGTTCTGTCTTCTCTTGGTTGTGTTTGAACTTGAGAATGGCCACATCACATTGGACTGTTGTAGCAGGTCAGCTCAGTGGGCCTGTGGGCTTGCCTCGGGATGCGCTGGTGGTTCCCAACACACGCACAAGGGAAAGGCTGCTGCAGACCAGCCGTGTGCTTAGAGAGGAGGGTGTAGATGCAGCCTGGAGGTTTGCACATTCAGATGGGCTGACCTTCAGGGACAATTAATGTCTTTTTGGACTTTCACACAGCCTGTTTTCACGCAAACATTTCATGCAGATTTGTAATATGCGATAGCTGCCCAGCATCTTTTACACAGTCACAGTCTAGTAACTGAAGGATCCGCTAATTAAGAAGCCCCTAATTAAGCTTTTAAATGATAAACTCTAATAGCTCTAGTGCAGCTGTTGTAAACTATAGAGTAAATTATACCCAGTTGAAAGAGGCTTTAATTATGTATTTATGTAACAGACTTTAAGGACTTTGAAAGATAAAAGAATTTTTAGTATCTGCAATTAAAAAAAACCAAGAGAGTAACAACAGAGCTCTTAAACCAACGAAAGCAAAGAAATTCAAAGTTAATCTGAAAAGCTGCACTGGTACTTTCTTTTATGCTCATGGCATTCTAATTTTTGGGAGGTTTTTTTTTTGTTCTTTTTTGTTTTCTTAATGGATGAGATAAAGAACTATTGTCAGCCAGAAGTTTATGTCCCCTGCTCTCAGTTTCCTAGTTTTTATAGGCCCATGTACAGCATTAATAATACTTTGGCAAACTTTCTGTGGTTTCATTTTTGCAAAAATCCTAGCAAGAAACCTTTATCAGCCAGCTTTTCTCTTTGCATCCTGATTTACAGAATAGTTAGTTGTACACATGCCTTTGTGAAGTCAACAAGAGCTCAAAATTGTATTGGGCCCTTGGAGACCAGGTTCAGGCCACATTTAGCCTGCACATTTGGTGCAATTTTGGCAGCCATTCGCCATGCTGGGCTTACCTGGTGGAGAAGATGCTTGGATGTATCTGGAACTATGCAGCTATTTGGAGATTGCATTCTGGGCTTCTTCTTTGCAGGGCTCAGTCCTGCTCCACTGAAGTGGAGGAGAGTTTGGCCCTTGCCCATCTTTGGGGCTGGACCAGCCTCCTGTCTGCCTACCCTTTAGACATCAGCAGTGCTCCTCTCCCCGCAGCTCTGCCTGACAGTGCCTCTCTTGGTCACCTCACCAGTTCTGCCCCCAAACTCGCATCTGCCCTCCGCCTCCCTTGTTTACCCATCCCTGTTTGCTGCCCTTCCTTGCCACCTCTGGTCACCACTAGCACTGATGCACTGCAGTGAACAAGTGCCTCTTTGCAGAGAAAAGGAGAGATGTGTCTGATGTGCCATCCATTGCCTGATGGCTTTGCTCATCTGTTGCCAATTATTTTCATTTCTTAGATTACTGCTCCTCAGGACAAGGGCTATGCCTTTTGTGCCTGCCACCACAGAGAGGAAACAGACATTAGGCTGTGATGTGCAGGGAGCTCAGGACCTTCAGCTCCTCTCAGAGACTGGCCTTCACGGCTGTAGGACTTAGCAGCCCATGACAGCCAAAAAAGGGAATGCTTTTTGCTTATTCCAGCCACATCCAACTATTTTTATCTGGAAATGTCACAGCAGGGGAAATAAGGAATACAGTTCTCATAGTTAATTTTCATGGCTGATTAATTAGCCCAAAGAGTATTAAATTGTGCTAATGTAGTTTGCCTCTTCGATGCTGTCTTTTGACTTCAATGGAACTAAATACATGCTTAAAGTTAACTACATGGCGAAGTGCTGTGGTGAATTGGGGCCTAGGGCATTAATTAGAACTTGGCTCAGATTTACTTTCAAGGCTTTCCCCCCCTCTTTTTTTTTTTTTTTAACTCTTCATCGCTCAGCAGTTTAATTGGTATGCAGATGTTCCCCTTTATTGCTGGCAGAGGCCTCTGTCACTGTTCTGAAGGTACTCAGACATCAAGGCTGGTACAGTGGGCAGGAAGAACCCCCACCCCACCCCCTGAAGGCTTTCAAGCTTTGTGGGAAATAATGATGTATGAGACAGGGATTTCTTTGGAACCTGAAGAGAACATGACAGACAGAATAATATGGGAGGAAACATTGTCTTCACAATTGAGACTGATGGTCTCATCTTGTCTCCTTGTTATTGTTACCAGCCAAGACTGAGATGAGCTTTCTTATGAAGAACTTCATCTCGTGGCAGGTTCTATATGTTGGACACACTGCGCTCAGTGGTAGCTTTCCATCCAAGGTACAGATATTGACAGGCTCTGAGGAACCCTTTGGGGTGATGTTTTAGCTTAAAACCTAAAATTCCTTCCAGCATTGAGATGCATTTTGTCAGGAATGACAGTTGCAATTTGATAATCTTTCATCACTTTGCCTGTCTGTCTCAAAAAGCTAGCTGGAGGGGAGAAACCCGGAGTTGTTGGGCACAGGAGTGTCAGCTTTATGAATCAGCTTTTCTCGCACTTAATTAATTTCACTTTCCAGTGGTTAGTGCACATTTGCAAGAGACAATTGATTTGTACAGATCTGTGTAGGATGGAGCAAAGCTGGAACTAAAGAAGGAGTGCAAGTTGACAGTAATGCAGTAGCTCTAATTGACAGATACCAAAGGCACTATTTAAAACAACTTTTCTTCTGCTGTTTAAAAATGGCCCTCAAATTGTCCTCCAATTGCCATGTTCAAAAGAAATGTTTTCATGTATATTCATTTCAAATGTATTAGCTGAAATATCAAGCGATCATTTTATATACTTATATTTTCAAGTTAGATGATTCAAAATGCTGTTGTGCAAGGTACAGGAAGATGGCTGTTTCTTAACTCCTCCAGAGTAAAAGCTGTCTTTCAGGGGACACTTCACACATGTGAGATTTGTGTTAGTATTTTTGGTACCCACAGTTTCATCAGAAATGCCGTTCAGCTAATGGGAGGCAGAAGGACTAATACACATGCAGCATGTTGTGGGTGCAAAAATACAGATAGAAATGACACCCACCATGGAAGGGGCTAGGAAAATGTGCCTTCCTGGATGTGAGTGGGGCAGGGTAGGAAACATCATCTTCCTTTTACAATTGGCTGTTACTCTTTACGTTTCTGGAGAACTGGGAGCTTGCTGTTAATCTTACAAAAATAGATGCTGTGGTGGAGCCTCGGGCATGAATAAAATTGGATGTTAATCTTAAAGCAGATTTTTTACAGCTGTGCACTCAGAGCCAGTGAATCCAAATAATTTTGGAAGCTCTGTGTTTTTTACTTATTTAGATCAAAATGCTAAGAGGAAAGAGGTCACTGGCACAGGTACATACTGTAATATTTGGGGCTCCTTAAAGTTGAGCAGATAAGCACAGCAAATATTAAACATCTCTGGCTTGACACAAATAATAGGCAAAGCTGAAAAAAGCCTGCTGACAAGAGGAGTGGGTGTTGGTGGGTGACTTGCTGCAGTTTTAGAGCTGTTAGGTGTAGGTTTTTTAGCATTTTCATTATTTAGAAGTGGAGTGGTAGTTTCTTCACACCCTCTGAAAAGTTACTAATTTACTCTGAAATACAGGGTAACCCACAATGATTTAACAGATTTGTAATGTGCTTTAGAGTGATTTCAAGTAACAGACACCCTCCTTCTCTCCAAGCTTTTCACTGTCTCAGCTCTGCCCTCACTCATTTCTCTGTGTACATTTGCACCAAAATGCAAAGCTGGGGCTGCTCCACGTGTGTCTTTCATCTGTCTAGCTCCAGTGCCAACAGGCTGGATGGCTTTGGCCACTGGTGCTCATGCAGGTTTGCCTTGTGCCCTGTGTTCAGAAACAGAGGCTGTTAGCTATGTTTGGATGTTGGGAATGGCATCCTAGAGCAGGGAGTCGTTCAAAAGCTGCTGCTCTGCAGGTACTGATGCAAGCAGAGGGGCCTTCCTTGGCATAGCCCTGACATGCAGAGGCTGCCTTTTGCCTAGCACGTGGAAAGTGCCTGTCAGAGCATGGCCCAGGAGCATGATCGAGGTCCCCAGGATGCTCCTGGAATACAGGCAACATTAAGTAATCTGCAGTCCTCTGTGTCTGATTTAGAGGAGGCAGCTGAGTTGTGTTCCCAAGGGGCTGTGCAACAGGACAGGCAGACTGTGGGGTTGGGAGGTGGTCGAGGGATTTTTCTCCAGTTGTCAGGCTGAATGGGTCTTGGCTATCTCACAGTCCAGCCGATTCGTGCCTGCATATTGCTGTGCTGAACAACCACACATGGCAGGATGCTTAAGCTGGAGGCCATTTGCATGGATGATATTTAAGTTTGATGGAGCTTTGGTGAGAAGGAGCTGGCCTTGCATTTACTCAGAGAGGTCTCTGGTGGTTTGTGGTAAGGAATTGGGACCTGGGGCTGAAGCCACAACCTTCAGGACCAAACCACAGAATTTACACAACTGCCAAGGCCTGCCCATTTGCCTTCCTAGCTGAAGGTCTGTGTCACCACACATCAGCTGCTTTTCTGTCTCCTCTTGTCATTGCTGATTGAGGGAAGAATCTATTTTGTTCACTATAACAATGCTGTCTAGCTTAGTTTAATTTTATTAGCTGCTGCTGCTTTGTTACTGTTGAGTGCATCCATGGGTTTCTTTAGTATCAATAAATGAGGGTAGAATTACTAGAATGGAAAGCTAGATGGAAACGTTGGTGTTCTGGAGGACTCTAGGGTTTCGTTGGCTTTTCTTTGTTTCCCTGTTCTAGAAGGCCTGGAGAACACGTATCCATTCCTAACAGAAACTGTTCAAAATGAATGAGCCTGGAAGGTCATTACAAGTTTCTATTGCTCTTCTGGTATGACTGGTATTGATCACATTTTCCAGCAAACTTTGAGGAAGAAAGCTTTTCTTGCAAGGAGAAATGGTAAGTTTGTCCATCCAACATCTATCTGGAAGAATATTTTGTTGTGAAATCTTTCTTCTTCCAGAGGCTTGAGACAACTGCTTTTGATCTGGGAGCTTACCGTGTGCGTAAGTGTGGCCATATTAGGCTAGCTAGATGTCACACTCAGGGATTCGCACACATAACTCTCCTTGACTTGAGCTGGAGAAGGGACAGAGTTTGTTTGCTTTCGCATTCTGTCACTGAGAAAAGTGAATGCTGTTCTACAGAAGCTGTAATTTCTTCCTTTCTTCCCAAGCAGATGATGACTAAAGAAGGCCTGAAATGAGTATAGATATTCCTATATTTACTTGAAACAAATGTAGCTCATAACACTTATTTTAGCACCGATCTGGAACACTACTGTGAACAGATTTACAACGTCTGCCTGTTCCTTACCTTGGCATTCTGGCATTTATGCTGGTACTTGGGATTTTAATGAAGCCAAATGTCTGACAGGTGAGTAGGTAAAAGGGAGATACTTTCATATACAAATGTCTTCCTTTTGTGTGCTCCATAATCTTCTTCTAGTTCTTAAATGTAGTTTTATTCTTCTGACACTACGGATCTCGGCACCGATTTTTGTTCCAGTATATGTGTGTGTCATTGGCAGAGTTATTAGCTTCTTCCAGTTGCATGGTCCTATGTTGCTAGATTGAAAAGATCTACTAACTTCAATCGTGTGTTTTTAGACTAGACACTTACAGAATGCCTGTAACTGTGTTTATAAAAGAGCAGATTTAATCTGGAAGTCATTGAGACAAACCAATAAAGAACTTCCTTGATGTGATTTTTGGAGTTACTCTGTGGAACTGAATTGCATGTTTTCAGGTATTGGACATAAGGGCACTTGGAAGCATAAAGAAAGTTGTGTAGATGATAATGAAAATGTTATCAGTATTTATAGATCAGTCAATAATGTTAGTATATTAAAGTGATATGAAGTATCTCTTTGATTTCAGGGACAGTGCCTTACTGCATATAGATTACTGTAATGTGATCCTTGGTATACAATGATGATAAGTTTAACTTTTTATGAAGTTAGTAATCCAATTGCCTTGAAATGCCTTATGACAAGTAAGTTTATTACGGAAGACATACAGTTGCTCTCTGCCTAGTGGTATCATTGTTATAGCGACCTAAGCTAAGAAAACACATTTGGAAAAAAACATATGCCAAGCAGAGATGGTTGCAGTTTTTTTGTTAGATTTGCTGTAAACATTCTTCAACAGTTGGAGATGTGGTCTTTCAACTATATTTCTTTCACTCATATGCAAATTGCAAGATTCTTCAAGCATAAAGTCATATGCCAGGAGTATGGTATTAGTGTTTTTTTTAAATAAGAATAACTTTGGAATAAGTACCTTGTCTGTTGTATTGTCTTCCTTGTCATTCATCACTGTGTACCAGATTTGTAGAACTGTATTTACTGAAAGGAAGAAAATACTGGAAAGTGTTTCTGTACTGGAGCTGGGTTTGGCAGAGTTCTGCCTTTCTGGACAAAAAATGCTGGTTTTGGTTCTTTACTTTGCCATCTTCTCTTTGTGCTGTCGTGTACTGGAATGAAAGAATAAAGGTGAGCACTAGATGGGCTGTGAATTCCCTTTGGACCAGACTTCGGGAACCTCTTCTCTGACACACATTATGGTGTTACTTTGTCCTGAGGGCCTTTGTTCACAAAATGTCAGAACATATACTCTTCCAATAAGATTTTGCATAGTCTGATAAATGTTCAGATAAATTTCATACCATCTTATCGAAGTAGGCACAATAGTTCTTTCTGAAGGAACTAAGCTTAAACGAAACACTCATTTATGTTGGTGGGAGAATAATTAAAACTACAGATACAAATCAGTGGTTTGTTATTCTGTTGCAGGAATAGGCTGAATCAAAGCCTCTGTCAACAATTAGAGCTGAAATACTGAATTAACATACTGAATAGTTAGCACATCAGAAGTGTAGTCTTCTACTCAGGACAGGGTTGAGATGTACCTTGCTCATAGAAGCTCTGGAAATGTGAGACTTGGACAAACTTGGTGCATTCTCAGTCTGCAGAGATGTTGCTGCTCTCTGAGCACTGCACGCTCTGAGCACTGCATGCTGTGGGCTGATGGAAATCTGCGAAGTATTGGGGGAAGTTGGTGGTATGGGAGACAGTCACAGCTGCTCTATTCAGATGGCTCAACACTTTCTTGTGTGGCAGGATACAGCTTTTGTTCTCTTTTGCATCTGTGAAACTGGTATAATATTAATTAGATTGTCATTGGGTTTCATTAGTGAAGCCCCATAAAAAAATGAAGGAATGTCTCTCTAGCAATGCTAAAACTTGGTATCTTGTTTATATTAAGTGGGTGAGTGGATATCAGTAGCCATGAAGACACTGCTTTTCCAGAAATATGTGAAATATTTAGGTAAAATAGCTAGGTAAAATCTAACAGAAATTTGATTATTGCCTGCTAAAATGGTGAACTCTTCCCTTCTAAACAGGTTTGATTTTCTTCTTGATGAGAACCCTGGACCTTCACCTAGATTCCTCCCCGGTCAGCTGCAGTGAATGGATCTGACCACCGAGGGAATCTGTCCCACTGAATTCCTTTCCTTTCTGTGCAGTTGAATGAAACCGTGTGTCTTTTGAAGAACAGTGACTGAAAGAAATATTGATGACTGCCAGGGCATCTACACAAAAGGATAAGAAAATTACTACAACAGGGAAGACAAAGGGGCTTTGTTAACTCTTTCTTGTAGGTTGTATATATTAATAGTAACAACTAAAGTTTTGTATTTTTTCAGAGAAACACACAAGGCTTTGAATTGTATTGTTTTAATTGCAGCTAACTGAATGAATTAAGTGGAAAAATCACACACAGTACTTTGATTGTCTAACTCTGTATGTGAGGCTTTGGGAACAGTTTGTTATTATAAAAGAACAGCATTAACAAGAAATCAGCCAACATATAATTGCTGGTCGGAGGGGCAGTTTGGGGAAATCTGATATTTATTTATAAATTATTAAATAAAAGCACATAATATGTATATCATATCTCACTGCCTCCACACTTGATATATTACTCATCTTCCTAAACTTCATGTTCTCCAGGACATTGCTTCTTATAACCAGTGCAGTCATCAAAACCACCCACATCCAGGAAAGGAGATGCCTGTGCATTTGTTACGGTGGCCTCAGTTCAAGGAAAGGACTCTTGGCCAGACTTCTAAAGGTTGTTTTGTATGCCTAAAATACATGTGAGTACCTGGGACTCCATTCAGGTAGCCTAAACTGTGGCTAGTGTTTCCTACTGACTTGGTACCTTTGGAGATTTACAGCCAGCCAATCCCCTAAATAGAAGGACTTAAGAGCAATTTAGGCATTAAATTTAGCAGGGTTCTCAAAAAACATTGGTTATGTAATTCCCATCAGTTTTGGTAAGAATGAGGTAACTCCTGGTTGTCCCTTATGCTTGTCTCTGCACACTTATTTTTATACTACCTCGGGAAAAACAGCCACTTTGCAAGACACAGAGAGGAGGTAGGTTGTGGTTGCACTCACCAAGAAGGTGAAACAGTCCTTCATCCTCAGTGGTTTTGTCTACCAAATACCTGTTCCAGCTCTCCTGGCTGATGGAGCTGCAGTTCTTTCCTGCAGCAGAGATTTATGGGCTTTTCTTTTCTAGGAAAGCAGAGGTTTCCTCTCATTTCCAGGCAAGAGGCAATAAACTGAAATTATTAGGGATTAGCCCTCCGCAGCTTTCTAGCTGTTTGGGAAGAGCATTCTTCCCTCAGCCTCACACTTGTCAGCTGAGGAGTTGATTTCTGACTGTCTCAAGGGGCAGCAGTGGGTGCTGATGGATGTGGCACTCACAGTTGGATACACAGGGCAAGCAATGTCAGAGGAGCCAGTGGCTAACCAGGTGCACTGACACATAAGCAGTTCCTCACGTGCCCACCTAGCAAGGGGGTGGGTAATATGCTGGCCTCACAAGTGAGATACGGGTCCTAGAGAGCGAGAGGCCCTTGGCATTCTGCAGCAGAAGGTCTGGGGATGGAAAGATGTGCCATCACCTGGGTAGCCGGCACTGCCGGGCACATCTTTGGACTCAATGTGCAAATCACATTTGTGCTGTATAATTAAATCACACTATTAAACCACTTAAACAGTGTTCATGCGACTTTAAAATGGTAGAGGCTTAATTTTATTACTTCATATACAGGCTTGTTGAAACTTATGTGCCCACACTGAAGTGATGTGAAGATTATATCACTCATACTGGCTACCAACCTAGCTGATGTGAGACTGTGTTGTGCAGAAGGTGCTTCAGAGGTGGAACTGGGCAGAGTTTTTAGCTTTACACAGCTCTTGCCAAGAGTTGCTTGGCATCCCTGTCACTGTTTCTTGAAGCCCAAAAATGTTTTCCCCCAAATAACCTGTTTTTCTACAAGAGAACATATCTGCACTTATGAAAGAATCACAGAATCACAAGGTCTTGGCTTTTACAGTAAATCTGGTTTGTATAGTTTCCTCTCTATATGTATGTTGTCTGTGTAATTACCAACAGTCATAATGGAAAATACAGTTTTGTTACATGAGCTTTCAACAGTGGTTTTCAGTAATTTAGAAAATACTGGAGCTACTTCCAACAGAGAAAAAAATCAAAACAAAGCAGCTTTGAAAATGTTGATATACTCAGAGAAATACATCTTCATTTTTAACCCTGTTCTATTATTCTCTCCCTGATACTAAAGCCCATACAAAGCACCACTGATTTCAGACAACTTGACAGGAGATAGCGCAGGGCTTCCACCTTGCTCTGCCCTGCATTGTGGGGGTAAATCTTGGCCATGGTCCTGTGCAGCTTGCATCTGGGTTTTATGGGACAGCCTCTATTCAATGCCACATGCACTGCAATAAGTGTCCTTGCTGCAAGAAGTAACTCACCTTCATGGCACTTCTTTTTCGAGTAGGATGCTGGAAAGTTACTGGCTTAAATTCTCCTTGGTCACAAAACTTGTTGTATTGGAGGCACTCAAAATATACAGCCTTTCAAACCTCTGCGAGTTCAGAGTATTTAAAGATAAGAGCACGGCATTGCCAAGAAATGTGTCTTGTTGAGGCCCTCGAATAACTTCATCAAAAGAAGGAATCTTATTTTTGCCTGCTGCGGATAGACGGTGCATCTCAAAGCAGCCTGAAGTTAAAGATAGATACATCATCTGGTTCAGATCATGATACGAAGAAAGATTCAGGTTAATTGGTATTTATTCTGAGTTTATAGTTATTCCTTTCAGACTGAGCTAACAAGGAGGAGTTGGAACCCCATAAAATTGCTTCTGCTGTGATGAGAGACGAATGAGAGAGACGGACTCTGGTGAAAATGTAGTAGGGACAGGAATGTGATGAAAGACAACTGGCTGTGGCCCCTGGGCTCTGTCAGCCTGCAGTGAGGGTGCTCTGAGGGGCAGCTTGGTGCCGGTGGGGAGGATTGGGTGTAGGCATGGACCAAGGTGTCCTGGCTCCCTCCTCGACCTGTTGCCCTCACGCCTCTGTGCCCACATATTCTGTCACTGCTGGAGTGGGTGCGCAAGGGCAGCTGGACTGGCAGCAGGCAGCTCTGCAGGGCCCCTCCAAGGATTTCAATTCCCCTTTTGTGCTGCTGTTCTCTGCAACTCCACACAGGTTCTACCAGCAACACCATCACAGCCTGAGTGCAGCTGTTTATCTTAAATGGAGCTGTTTTTCTCCTGAGGTCTCTCTACTGCTCCTGCAGCCGGGAGAGGCCCACCAGCCCGAGACCCAGCCTGGGACCAGCCCTGCAGGCGTTTGCTGCTCCCAATTTTTATACATTTTTCCCCCTGTCAATGTGCAGTTGGAGCTGAGATGTTCCCAGCAGGATCTCCTGTATGTTTGGACTGAGTGCCCCTTTTCCAGTAGCTGCACGGGCTGTTTTATTCCCTCAGGCACTTGCAGAGAAGTTAATTACTACTTTGGGGGGAATTTCCTGGCTTTGTGGGGAAGGGCAGCCCCATGGTGGGTGGGCTCTGGGCCTCCTGCCCTGCAGCCATAGGGTGCTGCCTTTCCCGCCCTGTGACACCATTGGTTGGGTTCTTTCAGCGGGCGGAGTTGTTGTTATAAAAGGGTTGCGGGCATGGCCCCTGTCATCTGCAGGGGCTGAGGAGATGGTGGTGGTGCTGTGGCTGGCTCTGGGCTGCTGTTGTGGCTTGCAGTGTATGTAGGTTTGTGACTCCCCTTACCCTCATGTCTGGAAATGTTTGCATTAAAGTCTCAACAAAACCTTAAGTTCAATTCTCTTAATATGCTTTTGGCCCTGCTCTTATCCCCTGCCCTGTGGAGGGGCTGCGGAGGTGCTGGCCCCTCCTCGCCCCCTCAGGCAGCCTGCTGGCATGGGACTGGTTTTGAGGGCGTTACCAACACTTATTTTTATGGGGTTCTCACTGAGGAGATACTATATTTAATAGAGCTAAAATAGCATAAACTGCCTTTCTGAACGTGAGTTCGCTTGCAGAGAGCTGGGGAAGAACTCCCAGACTTGCACATAAGCAAGACAGGTGGTAATTCTGCCTCTCAGGAGACTGATGAGCAGTGAGCTCCAGCCTTGGAGCATGGTGCTGGGCCCTGCAGAGCTCTGGTGTTGGTAGCTCCTCAGTGGTCTGTAGGCATCTGCATGGACAAGACTCATTGCCTTTAACACATGAAAATCATAAGATTAAACCAAACCATGTATAGTAAATGCTGAGAGCACCCATTTCAGGGTTTCTTGTGCCATCATAAGGAAACTACTAAAAAAAGGCGTGCAGGAATTTGTGTTGTTGCTTGCTTAATTATGGAAGATTTATTATGTCCTGCTGTGCTGGTGATAAAGGCCTATTGCCAAGGCTAAATCCAAATTAGATCAGGTGTTTTCCATGTCACTGTAGGTTTGAGCATCAGCTGTTTTAGCAGTGCAACAAAACATTTGGGACAAGCAGCCCAATTCCTTGCGAATTTGCCCATGTAGATGTGTAGACCCTCTACTGATTTGACTACCACTTAGCATAGCTTCCTTATACTGCTTGTACGTATGCAAAGGTGTGGGCAGATGGGCTTGGAGATTATTAAGCTGGTTTTAAACTGTCTTTATTTCTCCTTTTCCTTCTAGCTTCCCCTGGGCTTTAATTAAATTACTGAAATGTGTGTTCAATAAATTACTACAAATCACCTCTGTCCCTTTTTTGCCCCTAGAAAGAAGAGAACAGCACTCCTGTCTGTTACCTCTGTGATGGAAATGTGAGGACAACTATGAATCTGCAGCCAACTCCAAGCTGTATGGCAGCTACAGGTAAGCTCAGAAATGAAACTGTTCCTATGGGAAGCACAAAGCTTGGAAGTAGTTTGCTCTTGCTCCTTGTGTTGACTACTTGAAAGTACATTCAGTTTTATCCTATCCTTAGATACCGTTTTTTCAACAGGCTGAGTGTTCTGCAGGTTCACTGGGCAGAACTGACTGTGTGTTTTGGAGATGTGACGAGGCTGGATGGGTAATTATGGAAGATGGAGTTGGGTGGATCTGCCACCCTGGAAAGCATTGGAGCTTAATTAGAGTTATGGGACACTAGAATTGAAAGAAGTTTTTGGTGTGTTTTCCCTTTCTTTTTCTCTTGTGCTCTAGGACAGGTGGGGCTTGAAGTCTAGGACTTGAAACCTAGGGCCTTGGGTTACTAATTCCTGCTCTTTGCTGTTCCAAAGTGATGGTGGTCCTCCTCCAGCCTTTGCACTGAGTCTGAAAGCACTGAGTGAGCACAAATGTGTTCCAGGGCAGAACATTAATATAATTGTCACTGTTAATGTTCAAATTGTTGTAGCTGGTTTTTAGAGCAAGCCTTACTTTTGATATGAAATATATTCTTATGTGCTTCTGAGCTGTTGTGTCAGACTTTCTACAGATTCAGGAAGGCTATATTGAATGTTAGTAAGTTCATACTAAAGAGGATGTGGTTGAGTTCACATTTTCAAATAGCTTTTCCACCACAAGGATTAGTATCTACTGCCTTCCTTTTAAGTGGTGGCTTCAATTCTGTAGTGTAAAATTGTGGCAGGATCTCCGGGATATATTTGTAAATATATTTGCTGTGATATATTTGCCAAAGTTATATACTGAATAATTCTTTTGTTTACAGCATGTCTGAAATGACTACATACAGAATGTAATTAAAAATGAATATGTTATGGTAATTGAATGTTTCTATCAGCTTTTTAACACCTTATTGGGAAATACTTTTTCCTGTTTTATTGCATCTTCTATTTAAATTAATGTCATTGCCATGAGGAAAATAAGCATATGTAGTGAAGGGGACTGGCTATAATTATTATTTTGTGTTAGAATATTATGAATCATTTTCACACTAGAGGCCATCAGAAAAACCAAAATCTGCAATAGCACGGGAAGCCCGTGGTTTTCAAGAACTTGCTGCGTGTGGAAGGGAAAGGTTATAAAAGACGCTTGTGGGAAACAAATGAGAGGGAAAAAGAAGGCTGACTTTTCTACATGGTTTATTGACTGGTTGACAAGTCAGACCATATATTATTTCTCTGACTTCCCATGGCTGTCCAAGATCAAGCAAAGGATGTCTTGGAAAGGAAGGGAGATGTTTTGGACTCCCAAACATGGTAAGTTTCCACTTGGTGATTATCATATTCTCAGCTTCGTAGAGTGGTAAGTCTTTGGTTTAGTTTCCCATACAGAGAAACGGAACAAGACTGAAGCAGCGATTTACACTGTGCTGTTTCTGGCATGTTTCAGAAAGTCCATGAGCTTTCCGCAACACTCTATACAAATGCAGCGCACGTGCTAAAGTATGTGTATTTCTTGAGCTAACACTTCACAATGCTATGTTAATTTCTGAACTTGTGTAATTACTAAGAGAGTAAAAAGTACTTGGAAAGAACATCTTTTTATGAAAGGTTTTCTGCTGCTGGTTTTGGTTGAATCAACCTTACTGTACAGCACTCTGCATAAGGAGAACACTCCCTAATAAAAAATTAGCAAGACACAAGGGGATATCATACCATCCTGGTGCTCATGTTGCCTCTCCAAAGTGGATGGCTTTGTCCAAGAGTGAGAAATTTATTTGCAGATGTGGCAAATTCCTGGTATGGGGGGGGGGGGGGTATATTTGAAATAACATATTGGAGGAGCTCTCAAACAATACATGCCTGAGTATCCACAACTGTCCTTCCCCTCTTCCTTCAGTTTGAGCTTTCTGCCATCTTGGTGGGAGGTCTCCTTTTTATGTGTATTTCTTAATACTTTGGAACTGAATTATCTGTTTATGGATTCTGCAGCATTCATAAGATGACCCTTTCCCACTGCACTGAGTACTTTCTCTGTCTGCATGAATGGAAAGATGGTGAAGCACTATTTGTCAGGGAGTGTAGTGGTAGGATGAGGGGTAATGGTTTCAAACTGAAAGAGGGTAGATTTAGATTAGATATTAGGAAGAAATTTTTCACTGTGAGGGTGGTGAGGCACTGGAACAGGTTGTCCAGGGAAGTTGTGCATGCCCTGTCCCTGGAGGTGTTCAAGAACAGGTTGAATGAGGCTTTGAGAAACCTGGTCTAGTGGAAGGTGTCTGTGCCCATAGCAGGGGGGTTGTAACTCGATGGTCTTTAAGGTCCTTTCCAGCCCAAACCATTCTATGATTCTATGCGCACTGTGTTGGGCTGTATATATTATTTTTCACCAGAACTAAGTTTTATTTAATGGAAGTGGCCAATTGTAGAGAAGATTTGGAGACTAATGCAACTTAGGCAGATGCATAACGGAACAGTAGAATAAGTATATGCTTTGAAATGTTTTGCTTTCTTTAACTGTCTTTTTTTTTTTTGTTTTAACTGCTAAAATTCAGGCTGTAAGGATTGATACCATGTTTTCTTGTTGGCCCTTCAGATTCCAAGCTTGTTTGGTAACCTGTTGAGGGTTTTAGGGGATGGATGCGGTACTGGCATCATTGCAGTCTGAGGTAGCGTGAAAATCACTTTTGGACCAGTATGCTTAGTGTTTCTAGGAGCCCCTTGTAGTATAAGGAGTGGGCAGGTACTGCAGTGGGTATGTAGCCCAAGTAGTAATACCCTATGGCTTCTCAGGTGGATGAGGCTACATAGTGTGTGGGTTATTGCTACAAGCAGCAGTCCCCTTCAGTGCTGTGGGGCCTGCTCTGTTTGTAAGGAGGTAGAAGAGGGGAGACAGAGCACCTGCCATTCACACCCAGGCTTTCCTGTCTTCAGGGAACCAGCAGAGCAGCCCATTGCACTCTGGTATTGCCAGTACATCATCCTAGAGAAGAAGGTGGGTGTTTCGTTTGAAACATATCACTTTCTCTTTTCAAAGAACTCTCTCCAAGCCTCCTGGGCTGTATGCTTCTGTCCCTGCTGAGGAATGGCAGAAATACCCAACCATGCAATCTCACTTTCCCTCTCCATGTTCTTGGCAGAATGATGGACAAACAATTCCATTAAAGCTGCACATGTGCTTAGGTAATCAGGCTCCATCTGCCCAGACATCTCTGAGATGAAAGAGCAAATGCATACTCCAACACTCCTGGGGCTCCTTTGTTTCTCCCTATGGACCTTTCAGCCTGCCAAGCTCATCCCTGGAAAAGCCCTGCTTTTCCACTTGGAGGCTGTACCATGCAGAATGGAAAACTCACTTTATATAAGTCTTAGAGTAGTTGTTCCATAGACTTTCATAGAGCTGCAAATCCCGCTCCCCAAGTCAAGTTGCTTCTCCCAATTCTTTTCTCTCATCTCTCTTCCTGTTTGCTTCAGTAGATCCTTGTCTGTTGTGCAGCCCCTGTTACAATACCATCCAAACAGTTCTGTGTCTTCCATGAATTTTTTTTTTACTACTCACAACCGTTAGAGAGGTGATGCTTACAGACAAAACTTTGAGGAAACCAAAGAGTGCCTGAGGCTATAGAGCACAGTGAAGGAGCATTGCGCTGCTGTCCTGGGTCCCCACATGGGATGTCCTAAAAGCTGCAGCTGCTTTCCCATCTTACCTTAACTCTCCAAACAAGGGTGGAGAGGAAGCAAGAAGAGAAAGGCATTTCCGCAGCGATTGCAACACGCTGTGATATGAAGATTCCCTCTCCCTTCCCTGTGACAAGCGTGGTGTAGGCCACAAAGTGCTGCAATCCTTACTGGGGCTTTTTTTTGCAGTTTTTTAAAATAATTCCCTCTTTGCTGTCATATCCTTCTCCCTTGCCGAGGGAGGGACTGACTAATTAGCAACAGTTCAGTGGCAGATGCTATTGTGAAAATAGTTTGATGGTGGTCTGAGTGGGAATAAAATGATTTTAAAGGTCCAGGCAGATATTTTCTAACCTCTCTCTGATACAGGTTCTGTTGCCTGGTGCATGAAATCAGCTCATGCAGTCCTGAAAGGATGAACCCTATTGCTTACAGAAGGTTGCTCTTCTTCCACGATGATACCTATGGGCTTCATGGTTGTGTCCTGGGCCATTACTCACTGATGTACTAGAAACAATAATGGCATTGACTGTTTGATAAACCGTGTAACATTTTGTAATAGAATAAAATGCCCGGATTGGTGGTAGTTACCTGGCTCGCTCCTCTGAACACAGTTATCATGCAGTCAACATTGGTTGTTTTCTTCTCAGTCTGAAATCACATTAACATTAGTCATGTAAAAGGCTATACTGTTTTGAAATAAATACTTATCAACATATCCTATTGTGGTTTATTTTTAGTCTGCTGATGTGTTTGACTAGTACCTCATATGACCATGACATTTGTAAACAGAGCGGGGAGGGTGTGTCACTGCCCTTTAGGTTGGTATTTCCCTGGTAATTGTTATAAGATCATGATATTCACATGTCAGACCCTAAACTCTAATGGTAACAGTGCAGACAGAAGAGCTACAACTTGATTTCTTGTGGTTACCAGCTTTTCCAGTTGCTTTTAATTTGGTTTCCTGAGGTGTGCAGATGTAGAGGCCTAGTGCCATTTGAGGTGCCCACGCATGTGGTGCCTGAATTTCAGCTACTGCTGCAGAGGAGCAGTGGCCTCACAAGTGTCCTGTGCCACCGTCTCAGCCCCACGCAGGCATAGCAGATTCCCAGAGGTGGCTAAATTGCACTGGACAAATGGTTCAGGCAACTGACCCTCATCCTAGGATTCTGCCAGCTGTTTCCCGCTGGTGTCATTAGGGAGATACCTTCAGCATGCAGCCATCTGCTGACACCTTGCAAGGGGCTCCTGCTGCCTCCCACAGAGTAGGCACAGGCTCAGTCCTCTTAGCTACTCCCTACCTAGCTACTGCACCACTCACTGCATGCATGGTGATTTGGGCAGCCTTCAGAGAGAGATAATATTTGGAAAGATTTCCTCACATGTATGAGAAAACACAGTGGTCTCGCTAGCAGAAGACAGAAAAAAGCCTGAAAACTTTAAGTTGAAACTGCCATGCTTTATGGTGTAATGAATTTGGCTTTTTATATGTAATTCAAATTTATATATGTAAGTCGACTGTATCCATTGGTTTGAGGCTCATAGAGCTATCGTGCAGAAGATCAGAGTTCAGAGGTATGTGGGCTACAGCTTGGCCGGCAGTGGTGGGCTGTGGAAGGTTGCTGTGAGACTCAAGAAATCCCTTTTACATTTCTCCTTGTTTCTGATGATGAACTGGACAGAAAGTATCTTACACTTGTAGTACTTTCTCAGTACTGTACTGATTTTCTCCACAGTAATTTCTGCAGCTGTCACAAGAGTCAAATGAGCTTTGAAATTGTGGAGATGTGTCCTTCTATGAGATGATGTTTGGAAGTTAGCTGGCAGATTTCATGTCCCAGACAAGAGGCTGAGGCCACCAGTGGGGACATATGTGTGGTCATTGAACGGCATTGGGGGTGGTATGAAATTCTGGCAGTCCTTTCTGAAGGACATGGGTCTGACGACACAGCGTGGGCATTTCTTGGGTGCTCCTCACCAGTTGTGCCCTCTGAGGGGCTGCTACCCCCTACTTGTGCCACTGCTCACAGGTGCTGTTGCTGACATGTCCTTCCAGGCTGCACAGGGGTATAAAACTGAGGGCCTGCTCCCCTGGATTGCCAGGCTGCTCAGAAAACAAGTTCAACTGACTGTGAATGGTATTTTCAAGGCAAATTAAGGGATCTGTCCTTACTCATCACTCTTTCCATCCCACCACAGGTTGCTGCACACCTTCTCAGCTTGTCTGAGCACTCATGGGGGTCATCCAAGCTGTGCTGTGTCAGAGCAAGTGCTTTCAGTGCCTTTTCTAGCCTAGGTGATTTTGGCAAAAGCCTGTCCAACTACAGGGAGATTTAATTCCTGAATCCTTTTGGCTGCTTCAAAAAATCAGAAGCTGCAGAAGTAGAAAACCTGGTGGATGCGCTTACCAGTTACACAGTTAAGAATGAAATAAAATAACAAAGAAATGTAGGAAATAGTCAACCAGCTTGTTGCCTAGGAGAGGAGGATTTATGGGATGCTGGAAATCCTGCTGCCTTAAGGAAATGCTGACAGACCAGCAAGGCAAGAGAGAGCCAGAGGGCTTCATCACTGTGTCATGTTGACCGTATGGTTCAGACCTCAGCTGGGGTGAGTGGGTGGCGTCTATTACTTTTGCTTGTCAAATTCCTGGTCACCAAATGATGAGGTGATTGTTAAAACCCTTCAAAATATTTTACAGGGCATGCTTTGCCCATGTTAATTTTATTTTTTTAAAGCGGTGGTGCTGGGGCAGTGTCTGTTATCTCAGGAAGGAGTGAGAGCCTCCCAGCCCCTGTGGGATCAGGGAGCTGCACAGCAGCACCCATGCTGGTGGGAAGGTCAGAGCTCACTGGGCAGCCCAGTTTTTCTTGGTTCACAGGGCATCCTGACTGACACTTCTGTGGTCCCAGCTGAGCTGAGAGCAGAGTATGGCAGGAGGAGCCCTGCTCTGCTCCCCACCTCTAGTTTTATCCTGAGGAATTGAGATTTTAAAACTCGTGAAGTCAGTGCCTTCCATCAGCCCTGCAAAACTAAAGATAAATGCTAATTGCCACAGCCTCTCTCGATATGAAAGGGCATACATCAGCTCCTGAAAAATGCACTTGCTATTTTAGTTAAAAATAAATAAATCAATTCTTGGGCTTTTGAGCATTTAAGCTTCCTTAAGTAAGCAACGGATTTTTCAGAACAAAAAAAAAATTTACTAGGAAGCAATCCAGTGAGTCCCATTAAAAATAGACAGGACGAGTAGAATATCCAGACTCAAATCTTGGTTTTGCCAGCGTTTCTCCTAGAAAAATCAGCTAAATAATTTATAAGACAAGAATTATCTTTCACTGCAGTCAGTGTACTTTTTCTGACAAACCCAGAGCAATGACAGGTTTGTTACAGCAGGAATAAATTCACCTTGCTGGTGGGGTAATGGGATAACTAATTAGACAAAATGTTTTTGTAGTGTTTTTGACCCAGTGAGAGTGTAGGTGCTATCAGTTCACAGGTTGCCTGAAATCACTGATGTGACTAGCATGTCTTGAAAGAAGCAATTGCTGAAATGACCCTGTAGCTCATTTGCATTGACTGAAAGGATGGTGCTGTCTTCATATTCTTAATATTTTTGTTATCTGTCCTCACTGAACTGAGAGAGCTGATGGAGGCACTGACTGACAAGCGCTCCTGCTGTACAGTGAGATTTTGGTTACTGTGGGGGGGCTTCCTCCCTGCCGGGATAAACTGCATGCAGGAAGAAAAGAATAGGGAAGGTCCTAAAGAGGCACTTCTTTTAAAACAAACAAAAAAAGCCACCAAAGTCTTTTCAGTTTGTGACAGTGAGGCAGGCTTAGCATTTGTTTCATGGAAACCTCTGCAGTTGATCAAGACAGGCGATGAGTAAGATCATGCTCTGCTCATGAAAGCACCTTCTTCCAGAGACCACTGCTTGCTCCTGATCTGCTGCTAATTAGTCTCCGCCCTGTGATACTGAGTCATTATATTCTTTGCCCTTTTCCATGGCTGCTTTTGGTGTGGAAACTGAGACAAATATTGCTCCCCTGCTGGAAATTGTCATCGTGTCATCAAATTTATCAGTACCTGTATGATACCAGATGAAAATAGATTTTTTTTTTGGGGGAGGGGGGGGCAACGATCTCTGACAGGAATGTGTTGAAGTTCAACCAATGCTGTATGTTATGGTGATGCACTTCATATAGCGTCTGGCTAGTTTCTGTAATGTCACAAATTATGGTATTTGTTAAAACAGCAAAGCTATTAAGCAGCCTTTAAAGCTACTGTCAGGAAGAGGTGGAGGGATTCCACACTTGATGCTCTTCAGTACTTCTGTCAACAGCAGATACCTGTGTTTGTGCTTGCCCATAGCTTGCCATGAGGTGCATTGCCTTCAGCCATGGTTTCCCAGTTTATTACAGGATTGTGTAGGATGTTGCCCTACAACTTCCCTCCACCCCCTTGTTCTGTGCATCACTGCATTAAATGCCTCCAGCCTGATGTAGCAAGTTCTGTTTTCCTTTGTTTTCCTGGTGGAGGAAGAAGGGCACAAGTTGTCAGGGTCACCAGTGTCTTTCCCTGGTATGACTGATTTCCTTGATTTGGCAGGCGTTACTAGCAGGGCTAGTTCTTGAGAATGTGTCCTTCTGCTGAACTGCACTCGGCCAAGGCTGGTTCAGGCTTGGTGCTGTGACTCAGATGAGTTGGATACAGGCCCTTGGGACTTGTGGAAAGAATTAGCTGAAGGTGACAGAGTTGGAAAGTTGCTCAGTGGGTTGCATAGTGGGTTACTGTAGCAGATGTGTGTGATCATCCCATTGCGCCTTCACCTCCAAAGTGGAACAAGAACCTCCTAGCAGTGTCCACTGTGATGGGTGGCTGCAAAGCCATAGTGGGTATGCCAAGGCAACAGAAACAATACTGAAGTGGGTCATAAAAAGCTTAATTTAACAAATAGTTGGACATAGCTAACAGTTCCCCAAGAACCCATGTCCCATGCTGTATTGCTCCTTCCCCTGTTATCCCTGAATCCCCAGTGCCTGCTGTTTCCCTTTCTCAGCACTTTGGGGCTATATGGCATCTTACCTTTCCAAAAGGGCTTGTCAATTGAAAAATTTAATTTGCCTGGCTGGCCAGCATGTGCCAGCTGCTGAGCCCTCCACACAACAGCAAGTTTCTGCTTTTTTTTGTAGGTATGTTCCTGTGGGAATTAGGATGGCTGTGCCATCCTGGTGGAAGTAATTCCACCTGTTGCACATGTACTGTGCTGACAAGACTGATGGTGACTGTGTCTGAAAAGACCACATAGATAGTGACGACCGTAAGTGGCTAATTTGATGGAAGGATAAGTTCATTGTAATAAAATGACTTTTCTGTGGCACAGCAATTATAAGAGTTGGAGTAACCCAAACATCCAATAGCACCCTGGAGGGTGGAGGCTTTTTCTCCTCTTTCTCCATGTCATCCTCTTAATAAGCATCTGTAGCAATAAAAACAAAGAGGCAGGAAGAGAAGAACAGTCAGCATGCATGCGAAATGTTAAAATAAAGGCAACTTTTTTTGAACATGCTTGGTGAAACCGTTCTACAGTAACACCAAGAATAATGAAAGGAACAAATCCTCATCACTGATATTTATTCCTTTCACAGCAAGCCTTGGTTAAACTCAAATAGTCTCTGACCTTACAGTACTAGTTTACAGTATCAGTAGTTTCCTGCCATGACTCAGTGGCTGGAACAGTAATATCTGACAGTCGTTTTTTTCCTCTCTCTTTCCAGATCTCTTTTGAAGCTTCTCAGAGTGGGCGGGGAGAGACGAGTGACAGATATAGTCCTGGTTCTTGCCCTTCCTCTTGCCATCCCTTTAAAAAAAAAAAAACCAAACCAAATCAACCTACTCCTGCTTTTTCTGATCCTTTCAGTCCTTTTATCCATCAGGCTTCCCTTTCACACGTGTCCTTGACCAGATCTTACTTTCCTTTTCATTCCTACTGGTGATGTCTAGGCCAGCTGATAATGCCTGGAAAATACTTAGCTCATTCCCTCTCTGTCATTTTCCCCTCACTGGTACTTTTCTACTCTCCAGATCCAACCTCTTTTACATCCTCCCTTCCTTTGTAGTTATCTTGCTGAACCTGCACTGCTATAATAAACTCTGCTACCAGCAGAGATTGACTGAGTTTTGTATGGTCTGGGCTGGGTATGGTCTATGGTAAGGTTGGAGTAAAAGTTGGCTGTAAGACTGGGGACAACCTGGCCTTGAAGACACTGCTTCATCTTTGGGTCGGTGGTAGCTGGGATAATGTGTGATAATGGAGTAAGACAATGGCAAGCCCCACTGGTGTGCAAATGGTTGTAATTCTTTCCTGCAGCCTTGCTGTCCCAAGGTTCCCCTGCCCCAGGGCTAAGCAGCAGCAATTGATGTTTATTCCTGTCAGTTGTCACCAAGGCCTGAGATCTTCCCAGGAGCCTAGAGTGAAGCCCTCCTGCTCCTGCACCCTCCAGCCTAGAGGTGGCCGAGCCAGCACAAAGCATTGTCTCAAGACTAGGCCAACTGGGAACAGGGAGGGCATCTCTTTATGTCCACAGGGGCAGCCCTGCACTATCCCTGCAGAAACTGTAAAAACCCACTTATAGTCCTGGTTGTGCCTTCTCGCCCTACTTAGCCTTTCAGTCTGGACAACAGAGAAAGAGGCCTTTCTCGCCAACATTAGGAAAAATATTCCAGAGTCTCCATGTACCAATATCAATTTAACCCTCACAGATTTTCCGATATGGGGCAGTAATCCTGGCTCTGCTGCTTCTCTTCTGGTGACCCCTAGTCCTACACCTCTGAACAGCACCCTGGGATCTTGCTTCAGACCTTTGAATTTGCAAGTGATAGCCATGAGCCAACCTTCTAGACTGGCAAAATTATTTCATAATTTGAGTTCTGTGCTTTCTTTTCTGCTGAAGTTAACCCTTGTGTAGGCTGTGGATTAGGAGCTCAGCTTTACTGGAAGATTTATCTTGCTTCTGAGGTCTTGGAATAGTAAACATGGCTGCATGTATTCAGGCGTTATGAATCTGGGAGACAGTCAGGAGTCTATTTCAGGACAAAATTAAGTGGGAAGTATTGTAGTCTACTGAAGGCCATCTCCAGCTTCATGTGATCCAATCAACTTCTGTCTAACCACAGCAGGCCCACAGGCTGGGAAGTGTCTGTACTCAGTGGAAGCCACAGGTACATGGAGTTGGCTATTATTTCTCTGAGGTTACCTCTTCAGGGCATTTGAAGCTTAGGAACAATTTCAGATGTGCAGCTTGTCTGTCGAGTACTACAGGGAACCAGAGTCTTACTCTGATAGATGAGGAGAACGGCTAAGGCCAAAATGAAGCATGGAATGTTTGAATCTACTTATAACTGTCAAGCTGATCATGACTCTTGCAGCCTGTTTCTGGGAACCCTCATGCTGATGTAGGCAATGAAGTAGAAATGTGTTTCAGGCCAAAAACTTGAGGGAAAGCCTACTGACCACATTCCTCCACTCTTCTGATGGGACATATAAAATTTTGTAACGGTCCTGGTTCCCCTCAGCAAAACTCTAGCTCTATCTCTAATCTGGCATCAGCCCAGGAATATATCTTGGGCTGAAGAGTCAGAAGATCAGTGAGACTGCAGGCACCCAGGCTCACCTCGGGGCATATTCAACACCATTCCATGTTTTTGGTCCTGCAGCTTCTGTTTTGGAGACAGAAGCCTTAACCTCAATTTTTGAAACCTGACCCTGCTCTGTACACCACATCAGCAACATATTTCAGGCCAAAATTACTTGGAAGCCATCACAAGATTTTGTTTAGGCTTTGGTCTAAAGATGTTGGAAAAAATTAGGAAGAACCATTGCAGGCTACTGAAATCATCTCTCAGTTCAGCTTTGCAGTATTTTCTAATATGAGATATAGTCTTGCCTCTGTGCCCTATGTTCAGGAGAACCCCTAGTTGCAAAATGGACACTAGGGCCAAATAAACAATACTTTTAATATGAAATATTAAGAAGAAGTAATGTTAGTATATGGGGATCACACTTCTCTTTAGCTTGCAGGACTTTATAAAATCATTTTTTTAGCTGTACTCAAGGAAGCTCAACAACAATTGTTTGGGTGAGAGAGGAGGAATGCTTTTCAGGACTATGAAATAAAAACTTGTTGAATTTGCTTCATGTGAAATTGAAGAGACCAACGCAATAGAAAAGGTGAATCTTTCATAAGCTCTGCAGTGTGGCTTGGAAATCCCTACTTTTATGGAGTCTTCCTCATGTGGATGTCCATGTCAACAGAAGTGCCATTTTGGACTTGATGTCCCTGAGCTGTGGTGGCAGGAGGTGGTGTGCACTGCCAGTGGAGCTGCCTTCTCTGAATCCTCTTGGCTGAAGGGAGAGGCTGTGGGCAGGCAGAGTTGGCTGACAGCTTTCCAGCTGCAGGAGAACATGTTAGGCAAAAGAAGATTTTTATTTGAAGCTGTTTCAGTGTCTCCAGACTAGATGTAAACAAATGGTGAACTACAATGCTTTGAAAATTGCTTTTCTGTTGTCTTTTCCTATACATCTTGGATGTTTACTTAATTCTTCTTACAGTATGTGCAATTTCCTATGAGAATTTAGCCCTTCAAAGCCTTGAAAGAAGTTTGTGTATACAATTATTTTTTTAAAAAAAGCAAAGCCACTTCTCGACTTCCACTTTCCCATCACTAGCTGTTTCCACAACCATCTCGCTCTCCACCTAAAACCTAGGGGCTGTGAACACACCTGCCCTCAGACGTCTGACGGACTGGGATCGGGCCAGACGCCTCTGACCCCCTGGTTGCCCTCCACCCGAAGCAGCAGCCGCCGGTGGTTTCCCGGCCTCGCGGGGCCGCCCGCCGGTATCGCGCCCGCCGCTGCCCGGGGCGGCAGCGCCCTCTGTCGGCACCGCCCGCCGGCCCAGCCGCCCCGGGGCGGATGCACGACGCGAGGCCGGGTCGCAGCCGAAGGGGCGCGGGGGCAGCTCCCTGATTAACCCTCGTAAAGTCGGCGGGGGTACTGTCCGCCGGGGTAACGCTTGCCCGTCCCGCCTCATGGCAGGAGCCCTCTCCCGCTTACTTGGGTGCAAAGTACGTGCTCATTTCAGCTGGAGAATTGTTAGGACTGACATAAAATTCACAGTAATACCCAAAGAATAACGTTTGACTCCTGTGTGTACATACAGTAGCTCTGCCTGAGAAGGCTCCTTACTTTTGTATCCCTAAACGTTGAGGGATATGGTGTGCTAAAAGGAATAGAAACCACCTGAAATTTTAGGTCTCTCTTAAGTTGCTCTGGACAACAAAGAGAGGCCACTTCTGGGAAGTAGGTAGTGGGATTTCCCTTGCAAACCCTTTGCTTGATGGCTCCTTTTCGCCAGTTACTTCCTCAGAACTAAGTCCTCTCAGTGGAGGTCTTTACTTCTAATAAGGAAACAATTTACCAACACCCTGAAGCCTCTCGAATTCATGTAAAAATAGACCAGTTGAGGGAGAGTCCTAGAGAGCTCTCGGGAGACATCAGACAGTGAAAGTGAGCAGTTCAGGTCTGGATGAATAATAACAATAACAAGTGATCTAAATTCTCTACTGCAAATCACTTTTCTACCTAGCCTGAAATTTTGGGTTTGCTAATTTTTTAAGTAGCATGCTGTTGGGAGTATTATTCATGCTAATTTCAGAAAATCTTTTCCTCCTGTTACTGTCTTCAAATTTAATTTTAATGTCAAATACCAAAATGTGCATGTGAAATCTTTTATGCTCCTGAAGATTATAAGAAAGTGAAACCAAGTCCTATCATCTCAGAGCAGTATTTTGTGATAATAAAAGTAAAAGCCTTTTGCTTTGTCAAACACTATCTTGAGCATATTAGGCCCAAGCACTAGGGAATTTTAAAGCAGAAGTCAGACATACTCTTTGGATCTTATCTTAAAGGTTCTGCAGCTCTGTGCTGCAGTTGCTGTCTGTCTAAAATTTTTCCCTGTCTTCTGCTCATCTGGAGTCACAGCTGCCAGGTGTGGCCCTGTAAGCTGTTCTGAGGATGATTCTCATGATGTGTTTGGCGCTTGCACTTGACAGTGTGCTTGCTGTGCTCCAGAAACATTGATCCTATGAACGGACCAGTAGTATGACAGCACACAAAGGTAACTCGCAGGCACAAGAGAAAGCTTACAAGTGGGTATTACATCAGCCATGATACAAAGTCCTCCTCTTACACTGAATAAAAGTACTGCGGTACCGGGCCCTGCTGCAGCATCTCTGCCTGATCTAAGTGTGGCACCGCTGGGTCAGCAGGAGCCAGGAAAGAAGAGAGGTCCTGAAGGGCAGGTGATACAGCTAGGACCCCTACCTGATACAGTCCTGGCTTGTTTGCTGGTGTTGTGATGTTTTTGGGTTATTTGCAGAAGCTTTCAGTCAGCGCATAGTCTTTAAAGACCAGGTGGGGAGGGTTTTGCTCCATGCAGGACAGTTGCCCACCAGCCTTGGCAGGGGCACGATGCAGGACTGAGGGGCATTACCTGAGGAACGGTGGCAGACTCCTGCCCTGCTCTTTGAGGAAAAGCTCAGCAAACACCTGGGATTTGGTTTGGTTTGTTTTGTCAGCACGCTTTCAGGTTAAAATGTGAAATATTGTAATAATTGACAGTAGTTTGTACTTTGTACTTTGCTTTTTATTATGGCTAAGATGGAGGTGAACAGTAAACTCAAATCTTCTTCTTTGCTTATTTCTTATCTTTAATACAGTATATGTATTTCTTCTACAGCTGTCTTGTTGCTATAGATCTTGCATTCATCGTGCTATTCATGTGCCAGTAAGGGACTGTAAAGTTGGTTTAAGAAGTCACCTGAGGATTGCTGTAGTGTGGCCCAGGTTCACGAATATCCAGACTGCGCTTATCCCCTGGTAAGACTGTCTGGTGTCACAGTAGGCCTTTGCTGTGTAGTGGTCCTCTGAGCATTACTGAAGCAAGAGCAAGCCCAGGAGCTCTCTTGTGGCCACAGGGTCAGAGAACTCACACTGAAGTTCTTCCTCTTACCTGGCTGCACAGAGATGTGAGGACTTGTGAGAGATGCACTGTCTTCAGGACCAAGTAGGATCCATAAATCATGCAGAAGCTTTGCCCCATTATCCCAATGAGCTTTTGGTTTTAAACTACTTAAAAAACAAATAAAACCTATTTCTTCTGGCTGAGAGCGAAGTGCTTAAGCGAAGGACTGTCTTGAATGGAGACACTTGTTCTCTGAGTGTTTCAATTCTCCAAAAAAAGATAGTAAGTGTTGTCAGCCAGCTTTTTACTGGAGCAAATTAATTTTCCAAATTATTTCCCTAGCTTTTGGGCAAGATTTTGTGTTTTGTTTTTGCTGCACTTCCTTCAGTCTATTGTCCTGCTCACCATCAGGAGCTGGAAATAATTTTGGAGAAAACACCTTTGCAGTTTTCTTTTTTTTCTCCATTTCCTACAGAAAAAACATAAAGCCAAGAGATTTTGAGTTCTTAACCTGTTGGTCTTCAAAAGATTTCTCTCTGTGTACTCTGGAGGCCCTGTTTCTCAGCCATCCTAGGAAGCAGAGGATGGAGACGGTGGATTTTTGGTGCAGGGTTTGCTGTACAGACCAATGTATCAAAATACCACCCAGTACAGTTTGTCAGGACTTGGTGTGTCACCTAGTAACAGACTTTGCAATTAGATCTCTCTGTTGCTTCTGCACGCTAAAAAAAAGCCTCCCAGCCTTGGGAGGATCCTGCTGCTGCATGCTTTCCCCTGAGTGGCTCTGGCGTGTTGCTGTGTGGTGGGATACCCCTTCTCAGTGACTTTCTGGTACCTGTTTCTCGTGACCCACCCACCAGTGGGAGCTCTCACAAGCTGTGAAGCATAAGAAGTTTTGCTTCAGGAACTCTAGTCACTTTGGTTTGATGGTGGCTTAAGATCTAGAGCAGCAACCTAAATATTTATATACATATCTACATGTAGCGAGTCACCTTGGTAGCAGTAAATCATCCCAGTTAATGAATTTTCAATGTAGCTTTAGGTAGCTGTTGTTTTTATGAACAAATGGTTTTGCTGTGCATGTTTCTCCATAAGGGGATGGTTTGAGCAAAGTGCTGCTGACAGTTGTGAGCGAGTAGCAGTACAGTTTCAGACATTTCATGTACCTTTGATGTCGTGCTCTTTGTGCTAATGCAGCATGGTGGATGGTAATGAGAAAGTGGGGTGTGCCATCTCCTGTGATTCCCGCACGAGAGCTGCCAGTGCTTGCATATGTCTTTAATTCTGTGTACGAGCACCGTGCTGAATCAGTGGGCAGCTTCAGTGAAACTCTTTCGAGTGATTTGTTTTATACAGCAGCGAACAAGCAGCCTGGCTCAGCACAGCTTCAAAGAATGACATTTTTAATATTTTGATTGACTCAATACAAGAAGGGATGAGACTCCAGCAGCTTGGAAAGACGTAGTTACTGTGGTAGGTGTTACCCAGTGATTAATGTCTCTTACTTTAAATCCAAACCTCTCAGCTCCTTTCATACATTTTTGCTAGCAACAGCAGATCTTGTGCCAGCCTCTTAGGCCTGAATTTCTTTAGGTGCAGACACTATTGCCAAATTTGGTTTCTTGGCAATTTTTGACTTAGGAGTTCAGCTGTGACTACGCATTCAGATCCCTGAGTACTCTGCCTGGAAGCTATTGGTCTGTTGAGCTGATCTATAGAATGTGTTATTCTACTTTCCTGCAGCATTTTTACTGTATGGAAAACATTTTGTGCTTATTATCACTTGCCACATGCATTTAATCTATTTTTGGTAATTCTTCAGGGCCCATCACCATGGTATCCTAGCACCAGTGAACATAATGCTGATATCCGTTCAATATGAACCGCTGATGCACAACTCCTTCTAATATTAACACAGCTTTGTTATGTTACTTATTTTTCATTTTTCAAATACAAGGCATTTGTGTTTTGTTTTTTTTTTAAAAAAAGGCTTAAAGCTAAGACCATGCGCACTGTAGACAGAACCATTTCTAAATGGCCAGATGGAATTAATGAACACAGTGGACTAGGCCTGCCCATAGCAATGCTGGCTCTGTGTTATTGTCTTGGTGATATACTTGAGACTACTTGGTTTTTTAAAAAACTCTAGTGACACAAAGTGGCCAGCATGCTGGATACTCTGTGGTCTGTAGAGCATGCAACAGGTTGCTGCTGTGATGAGAGGTGGTGGTATAACATATAGGGGGGATGGTCAGTAAACTTGATTCACAGCAGTGGATGTACATTAGCAGATTTGATGCACACCATTTGATGAGAGAATAATAATTCAGTAATTTCTAATTTTCTGAGCTCATACTCTAGGAAAATTAAGTGCTGAAGTTCTTGGGGAACATAAGTGGTAAGAAGATGATGCTGTATGAGGTTGTGATTCAGCTCTGTTTCCTTCAACATAACACAGAAGTTTACTAAGGTAAATGGCTCTTACAAGACGTTGTTTAATATTTTTCTTATTACCTACATTTACCTCTTCCTAAATCATTATGTAAATGATTCTGAACTAAATGCTTCACAACTAAAATATGAATGAAAACAAGGTTGTACTTACTCTCTTGGCAAGTACAAGCTCAGGGTATATTTAAAAGACATCAAAGTGGACTGTGTGGGAAAAATGAAAATACCTCTGGATCAAAACCAAACCCGTGACCTGGTGGTGCTGCTGCAGAAGTCTGTGGTGGGAATGCCTGAGACTCTCCTGCACATGCTGGGCAGGTACACAGAGAAAAGACAGTTCTGCCAGCTGAGTGGTGTCTCCTGGGACTAGTGCTGGTATTGAGTCTCAGCTGTGTTCTGCTTCTAGTGTATGTATCCTACCAAAAGTGAAAAAGTGGCTTAAATTTTTAAGGCTGAGATCGGCAAAGGTCCCAAATTACTTGTGTGCCAGTGAAACATCATTATAAAACCGAGTTTCTTTTTCCTTCTCTAACAGCAGCAGATCACCCCTTGCACTTTCTGTGGGTACCTTTGTACCATGTCCCTATGTCAATGTGAGGCAAGTGGCATTTTATTTACACGTATAGCTCCATGCTGCAACAACATTGAAAAAGTAATACATGTGTGTTTTCATTATGCCTAGAAATTATTCATAGAAGGATGGTTAATCTCTTGACTGAGGACACTCTTTAAAGTTTTTCTCTGCTTTAAGCATGGGTGTCTGGTCTCTGTTAATTGTCCACGGTCGCAGGGAGGAGGTGGGTATCTCTGGGGTGAACAAATCCCGCCTGTCTCAGGACTGAACAAGTCATGCTCTGCATTTCCAGCTACTGCGTATCACTCCATGATTGCAGGGTTCTTGCAGGAAATAAGCTGTTGTGATTGAAAATCAAAACAAAACAGGAAACTCCAGCATATGGTATCTAAGATAGTTTTAGATTGCAACTCATTGTAAAAAGTAGTGTGCTGAACATGCAGGCGAGTGCCACCTTTGCCAGTAAAGGCACTATTGCCGTTTTTTGTTTTTAAATTATGTCCTTGTTCTATGTAATATTCTCCTAATAAGACTAAAAGAAAGCTTAGTTTTTCCAGCATGTGCTGGAACTGTTGTTTGCAGTGTTCCAGTTGACTCCCTAAGTTCTGCAATATTACAGTCCAGAGTGGCATGCCTCACCAGAGGTCAGTAAAGATAATTTCTGTGTAGTCGTGGCACTAGGCAGACCTCAAAAAGTTCTCAGACAAAGGCAGGATCAGTACTGCCTCTCATTTCTGAAGGGTGCTTTCCTAAAATGTTCCTGGATGCTGGAAACTTTACAGCTTCCTGATGCAAGCTGTAGCTGTTCTTCTCTACCTTCACCATTAAGAGGGTTTATCTCATGTCTGAACTGAATCTTCCCAGCTGTGCAGTGAACTCATCACTTCCTACACTCTTCTGTACATTATGGACATTAGGAGGTAGACTCTTTCTTTCCTCCAAGCTACAGACTTTGCACATCCAAAACCTGCTTTCATGAGTTCCCTATTCTTCATTTCTTTAAATGAAATAATCCAGTCTTCTTACCTTCTTCCTTATTGGTAGTGTTTTCTGGCCTTTTTATTGTTCTTTTTCCCTGGATTCTTTCTAGTTGTTCCTGTTTTTCGTCAGGTGCAGTGCCTGGCCCTGGAAACAGACGTATAGAAGATGAATCTGGGAGCAGAGTGGTGTGCACTGGACAGGTGACTTCATGAGCAGTGTAGGCTACTGGCTCAGTTTATTCATGTAGCTCAGGCTGTTCATGTCAGTGCTGCATCTGACTTTCTGTAATACCATGGCACCACTGACTCATGGTTTCCCTTGTGACATGGTTTCCCTTGTGACCTGTCCACCTCTAGGTCCTTCTCTGCAGAGCTGCTGCCTGGAGAAGATCTTTTCCTCCTGTAGTTGTGAAGCTGATTTTTCCTGCCTGACAGAAGCATCTTTCAATTTTCCCTATTGAATTTTTTTTCCCCAAAGCATTTCTGCAAGCAGTCAAAAAAGTTCTAAAGTCCAAAACTATCCTCCAAGATGCTGACAGTCCCATCTGTCTTGCCTCCCAGCTCGTGGTGCCTTAAAAGGCCATGGTCTCTTTCTTCTGTTTGTGTTTTTCTATCCTTAATGCAAAGCCCGAGCAGCGAACTACAGCCCAAACATAGTTTGCTTATAAGAGTGTCAAGCTGAGGAATATTGATCTGACTACCATTTATTTCAGCCAGTGATGGCTGCAAGTGATCAAGACTCACCAGTCTCCCACTTAACCCATCCAAAAGCTCAGACCTCATGAGTAGCAGGACCTGAGCAGTCCGCACTGGCACGTAAAATCACAATATCAACAGTAAAACACCAGAATAGTCTACTGAATGACATAACAGTTGTCCTTTTCACTGATACTGGAACTAGTCATATTTTGATTCAAGCAGGCTGTCTAGTTTGAATCTGAAACCAGCTTTCACTTCACAGACATGACACACTGACATTTATTCTTTTCAATCTATTGCATGAAATTAATACCGTTTATTTTAAAAATTAATCACAGGCTAGCTTTTTCCTCTCTTTTCCCTGCTCCTGCCAGGCTCAGGGAAAGCCTGCCACGTAATGCATGAAAGGAATTCACAGTGAACACAGGAGCTGGGCTAGAAGGAACCAGTCCAGCACGCCTTCTCTGTGACACATCATACACTGCTTACCCACTTACTGTGGGCTTCACACTGTTTCCACAGAAGTTTGGTAGTGAATACTTCATTTGGAGCAGTTGTAGCTCCAATAAGCACTGGGGGCGACTCAGGCTCCTAAGCACTCATGGTAGTACTTTTCCTGGCTAAACAAGTGCTTTTCTTGGCTTTTGTGGTTTTGCATTTTGCTGTTTTGATGACAGAATGAACTGCTTGGCTGGGGCACTTGCTGCTTGTCATTTCAGTGGCATTTTAGTAAGATGTATGCTGTTTTAAAAGGAGATTTGTATTTCTGGATAATATTGAGCAGTGGTCCAGGTCCTTGCAGAGACCTTGCAAAGACCCAGAGGGACAGTTCATAAAACCTAAGGTCAAAGGGCGACTCCAGCAGGTGTGACCTGTGTTACACAGCTCTCTTGCTCACTGCTCTTTCACCATCTGTGCCTGTCTGCTGGTAACCTCACAATGTCCTCAAAGGGGAATAACAATTTACAGTGAGCTTCCATAGGTGGCGGTGGGCAGTGAGCCGTGATCTTGGCCTCACCTTCTGCCATTTGCAAGCTGGGATCTTTTCCTGAGCAATGCCTGTATTTTATCCTCGTGTTCAAACCCTCCACGTTCTTCTGTTTTCTGTCTTCTCCATTGAGAGTCCAGAAATAAAATAAACTCCTAATCATTTCTTCTGTAACTATATAACTGGAAATGTAAGTGTAAAGGGAAATGTAAAGTCTCTTCCTGTTGCTTATTAGTCAATGTAATATATTTTCTAGTCTCAGAGAGATTACAGTAATATTTTATGCCACTTTTTTCTAATCTGCTTTCTCAATTATCAAATCCCTTGGAGAAAAACTTTTCAATTCAGTCATCAGCATAGCCAGAATTGCTTTATGTGCTGTTTCCATTTTCATTACTCGAGTCCGTATCAGGAAGGGCAAACAATAACACCTGTAGGAGTGTCTATTCTCAGCCCATGAAGGAACACAGCAAAATGTAGGCTGCCTGATTGCTGGCTCAGCCAAAGTCCAGGGCTGTTGTACTATTCAGCTCCATGTATTTCTATCAGCTTAACTTTCAGGCTTTCTCTGTGAGAGAGATTTAGATCTAAATGTGGCTTTAAAAGTCTGTAAAAAAGAGAAGGAGGGAAAGATCCTAAAATAAGGCCAAAGAGACTGGATCATGTCCTCACTGTCATGGTCCAATCATTCTTTCCATTAGTGTCAGGGTTTTTAAATTAATGACTCCACTGTTTTATCCTTTTTCTCTCACTGGAGGAGGACTAGGATAAGTTCATAAACTGCATGAGTCTGTAAATATGAAAAGACTTGGCATTTGATGCCTTCTGCCATGCCAGTGGGGTTGCTGGTTTCTGTTTTCCTCTTAAGTTTCTGTTCCTAAACACCTTGCTATACACACCCTGTGCCAGGATTATTCTGAGGTGCTAGCAATCCTTTCCATGTCAGCCCAGGATCTGCTCATACTGAGGGAATTAATGACAATACTTTCTTTGTTTTGCACAGCTATAGTAGTAGAGGAGGGGAAAAGACATCACAGATGGATGCCAGGCCTGGCTCTTAATGGGTCTTACTTCAGAGGTGCTGCCTAAATCATGCAACATGTAGTGGCGTGCAGGCTTTTCAAAGTAGGATGGCTGTGAGAAGCTGCGCTGTTGCTGCAGCTCTGCTTGTGGACTGTGGCAAGGTGTGAGCTCCCTGGCCCGGGGGCAGGAGCAAGTCTGGGCAGTGACCAGCCAGGCTGTGCTGAGAGTGAGTGGGGGATCACAATCTGAAGAGCATAAGGTTAGGTTTCGTGGGAGCAGTGGCAAGGTGGGGATGAGGAAGGAAGCAGAGATGCCAGTGGTGAGGATGTGACTTGGGGTTGGAGTTGTGGTTTGGGCAGAGGACCTAGTAAGACTGAACATGGGCTTAGGGGACACTTCTGGTAGGGTGAGAACAGTGGGACAAGAGCATGGTGATGGTACTCACAGCTGTGTGCAGCAGCCGAGCACACAGCGGTGTTGAACCCTTGTTTTACTCTATTCTGACACATTCTGGGATATATATAATGTGGAAACAGAAAACATTTACATTCAGCCCACTGCAGAGAAGACAGATACTTCCTCCTGGTAAGGGAAGCTTTCAGATGACAGATACTGCAAAGTGCACCTTTTAAAAGAATTCAATTGGGTACCAATTAGCCATAATGAAATAAGTTTAGAGTGGATGTTTTCATACGGAAGAGAGCATTAGCTGCTGCAATGTGCAGTGTGAATGGAAGTATCCTGCATTACAGGGCTTCACTGTGAGAGGGTCAGAGGTGTAATTATTTGCAGCTGTTCCAGACGTGTTTCCACTGTCAGTATAAATACTGGGGATGAGTGCACCAGTTGGCTAGACTTTGGGCTGACCTAGACGGCTTCTGGAAACTCAGGATGTGCCATTCCTAAAAGACTCTTATTTTTTCCCATCCCACCCTGATTGAAAACATTCCTTATTCAGACAAAATGTGAAGGAGAGAGCAAAGGGTCCGGTTCAGCTCCTGTTGAGAGCAGTGACCAATCTTGGCCAGGGCAGGATCTGGCTTACAGCAGGTGACAGCAGGCTGCCACGCCAAATCAGTCCAATTCTGGCATTTAGAAATCACAGCTAGTGTCCCCTCTCCTCCTTAATTTTCTTTAAAGCTCTGGAGTCAGATTCTCTTCTGGTGCTGTTGTAGGAGCCTGCCAATTTTGTAACAATTTCCTTTACACTATCTGAAGAGCTGGCTCATTGCACAGGTCTGCAACAACAACAACAAAAAAAGCCAACAAAAGGGCTCTTAGGTGAAGCATTCTGTCCACTCCATGGTGAGAACATGTAGGTTATGGGAGCAATATCCTTTAACTGATTCAAAGAATATTGTGGATTATTTCCTGTTTAAAGAAAAAAGTGGGCTAAGAAAGGAACAAAGAAAGAAAAGGGTTTTGTTGTAACGAAAATAGTTCAAAATGAACCTGACCATGGCAGCATCAACCAGGTTGGTGTTTACTACTCAGTGTAGTCACCTTTTAGCCACAAATGGGTGACATAGGAAAAGTCACAATCAGTGTAGTTGATTATTTCTGGGGCTGATCACTGGACTTATTAATTTCTTATTTTTATAAACTGGTAAATTATAGGCTTGTATGTGTGAACAAGACAGATTTGTGTTTGGACTGTCTGAAAAGTGATTCATCCAGAGGGAAAACAAACAGGTCAGCCCTTGGGACAGGTTACCAGGACCAGTGAGATCACTGTGGTCATCTCCATTGATTGCAGTGAATCCTCCAAGATCTGTCAGAGCCTTTGGATGTTAAGGCTTTAAAAGCCTGCAATCCAGAAACCTCTTAGAAACTGTTTCTCACTTTATTTCTGTCGCTGAGTCTCAAGGTCTTGGATCTGGCAGTGCATGCCCATGCTTTCAGTGTAGCCTGGGCATGCTAGCGTGTGAGAAAGCCCTGGGGGTGTGAGCCAGCCTGCTGTCTGCATATACTGATTGCTGCTGCGTACAGTGAATATGGTGATTCAAGTTGTGGTGACTTCGCCAGCCCTGCCCCTTATTCAAAAGACTGAACTTGATTTCTAGAAATCATATTGTGTCTCTGCAAGAGTTAAAATCCATGAGAAAAGGCTTTGTGGAGCTACTGAACAACATGTATTATCCGTATTAATACATTATGACCATAGGACCCAATATCAGTGAAAAGCGACCTGGTACATGATAAGCTTTTAAACCTGATTTCTGTTCTCTGTGCTGCACTGTACAGCAGGCGTGAGCGATTATCTACAAACATACCTGCCAGTTAACACCTCTGATATTATTGTCCCACTGTGGTAATGAGGAAAAGAATGTAAGATTTCGTAGCTCATTTTCACACTGTGCAAGCTTTTATTTTTGCAGTAGGAACTCCATTTGAACAATGTGCTTCCATGCATGCTGCTGCCCCAGTGCTTGCAGCTAGCAACTGCTTTGATTTGGGCACAGGCAAATTGGCACCTCTCTTTCTTTGAGAGTTCCTCCTTTCCATTTACTGCCAGTTTATGTGGAAATATGTTCGGTTGGTTATACTCAAAGTAGGCTTTTCAGTGAAAAGGTAAATTTGTTTCCCATATTTAAATTAGCTTTTTGAGGTATGAAAGACCTTGCTGTTTGCTGTGAGATACTGAGTAGACTTCTTGCTAGCATTTGAGGATGGTGGGAACCAGGAAATGTTTGTAAGTCATGTTGCAAGTCAGAGGAACTTGGCACCACACTCCTACATGGCGAAGGAATTCTTCCACGCTCGCTGCTGGGGTAGCCCTTAAACAAATAAATAAGAGGACCAGTCAGACTGAAAACTAGATCTCCACCCTGGTGTGGAATCTGCTGGGTTTTTACACTCTTGGTAGGATGACTTGCTGTTAGCCTTTCTTCCCTTTCTGGTCACCAGTGGAAGATCTGTGTTGGATGGAAACCTCTTACCCTGCTGGTTGGGGTGCAACTGTAATTCTGGAGAAAGAAGATACCTGCTGCTCTGAGGGCAGCCAACACGAGAGCTTCCAAGTCAGATAGAAGAATAAGAGGGGGACAGGCAGGGAGCCTGTGTTGCATCAGCCCGAGCTGTCACCTGTCTGGTAACATAAGGTGGTCTGAAGCCTTCAAAAGTCGCAGTGGCTCCCACTGACTCCATATGGGTCGTCACAAGGCTGTTCAAGAAGAGGAGGGTGTGCTCCAGCTGTGCCCTTCATCTTGCATCGGAAGGGTTTTACAGAGGGTGTCAGTCCAGCTCTGTGCCTACAGAGTGTCTCTCCTCAGCAGTGCCATCCTCCTCACACCACTGACACCAGATTTAGGACCAATATCTGTCCATTGAGCAGCAGTTTCCAAAGGGCATCTTGAAAAGGGGAATAGAATACAATAAAAAGGCAATTTAGATGGCCATCGTTTAGGTCCTCTGCAGCAGAGCAGAGAGGAGCTGCCCTGTGACCTGGGATGCTGCAGGGGGACCCTGTGCATGGTGCCTGTGGATCCAGAACATGCTCCCCCTGCCAAGGCATGGAGCAGCAGTGGACTGGGCAAGACTGAGGAGCCAAAAAAACAGAGGAAAGCACTCCAGAAGATCTTGAAAAACACAGATTCCATGCAGCATGGTCTCTCACGATCATCCAGCCTTTGCTCATGTTTAGCTTGCCAGGTGTGATGACAGCAGGCTGTTGTTTCTCTGCCTTTTTTTGAAGGTGGACACAAGCTTCTGCCACTCAGAACAGGTACGCTCATCCCATAGCAAATGTGTACGGTACAGCCAAACCTTTTGTTTGTTTTTCACTGTCTGTTAGGGTGTGACTTCAGGGATGTTTGCAAGCACATCAGCAGTTTGGAACAATGTGAATGACTTGTTCCAGTTACCAGAATCACACCATAGATCCCCCTTTCTAACAAAATTTACAACTAAAAATAATTTATATATTTTCCCCCAAAATGCAAGATGTTGCTAGAATATGAATAGAATACTAGAAAATAAACACACTCATATAAATAATAAACACACCTGGAAAGGTGATGGAACACTTATTCTTGATGCTGTCTCTAGGCATATCAGAGATAAGAAGGTCATTAGAGGCAGTCAACATGGCTTCACCAAGGGGAAGTCATGCTTGACCAACCTGATAGCCTTTTATGAGGACATTACCAGGTGGATAGATGATGGTAAAGCAGTAGATGTGGTCTATCTCGATTTCAGAAAAGCATTTGACACTGTTTCCCACAGTATCCTCACGGCTAAACTGAGGAAGTGTGATCTGGATGATCGGGTAGTGAGATGGATTGTGAACTGGCTGGAGAAAAGAAGCCAGAGAGTTGTGGTGAATGGGATGGAGTCTAGTTGGAGGCCTGTATCTAGTGGAGTCCCCCAGGGTTCGGTATTGGGACCTGTGCTGTTCAATATATTCATCAACGACTTGGATGAGGGAGTAGAGTGCACCCTCAGCAAGTTTGCTGATGATACGAAACTGGGAGGAGTGGCTGACACGCCAGAAGGCTGTGCTTCCATCCAGCGAGACCTAGACAGGCTGGAGATTTGGGCGGGGAAAAATTTAATGCAATTTAACAAGAGCAAGTGTAGAGTCTTGCATCTGGGCAAGAACAACACCAGGTTCCAGTATAAGTTGGGTACTGACCTGTTGGAGAGTAGTGTAGGGGAGAGGGACCTGGGGGTCCTGGTGGACAGCAGGATGACCATGAGCCAGCACTGTGCCCTCGTGGCCAAGAAGGCCAATGGCATCCTGGGGTGTATCAGAAGGGGGGTGGTCAGTAGGTCAAGAGAGGTTCTCCTCCCCCTCTACTCTGCCCTGGTGAGACCGCATCTGGAATATTGTGTCCAGTTCTGGGCCCCTCAGTTCAAGAAGGACAGGGAACTGCTGGAGAGAGTCCAGCGCAGAGCCACAAAGATGATGAAGGGAATGGAGCACCTCCCTTATGAGGAAAGGCTGAGGGAGCTGGGTCTCTTTAGCTTGGAAAAGAGGAGACTGAGGGGTGACCTAATTAATGTTTATAAATATGTGAAGGGTGAGTGTCAGGAGGATGGAGCCAGGCTCTTCTCTGTGACATCCAGTGATAGGACAAGGGGCAATGGGTTCAAGCTGGAACACAGGAGGTTCCACTTGAACATGAGAAAAAATTTCTTTACAGTGAGGGTGACAGAGCACTGGAACAGGCTGCCAAGAGAGGTGGTGGAGTCTCCTTCTCTGGAGACATTCAAAACCCGCCTGGATGCGTTCCTGTGAGATCTGATCTAGGTGTTCCTGCTCTGGCAGGGGGATTGGACTAGATGATCTTTCAAGGTCCCTTCCAATCCCTGACATTCTGTGATTCTGTGATATATACATGCTTGCATTAGTAAAACCTTTTGCCTCAGAATTTTTAGCCAAAAATAAAATTAATTTAGCATCTTAAAGTTTTGTTGTCTCTTGGCTAAAGATACTTGTTTTTAAAAATTCTGTGTCATTGGATAATCAAGCTTCATTTTTAGACCACACTACAACTTTAAAAAAGTTGTAAAGTAGAAATGATTGAAATATGCTGGCTTTTCCAAAGAAGTGCTGTCTGTCAGGGTAAAGTAAAAATAAGGATAACAATATATATATATATTGGGCTGCTTCTTAATGTAGTCTCTTCCATAGCTGACTTCCAAACACTTTATCAATGTTCACCTTAAAGACTTTTTAGTGATTCAATTTCACTCCAAAATGTAAAAAAAATTTTTAAACCAGTTTTGGTAAAAGATTGTCTTGACAAATTTCCAAGAAGGAAAAAGTTACACAGTCAAGTAAGAATTAATTCCTTAGTTGTATATTGCTTCATTCATATTTTTCATAGAAACAGATGATACTTTAATTCCAGAGCATGATGCTAATGAAAGCGATAGTCTAGTCACAAAAGTTTGTTGTTTTTTTTTTTTTTTCCCTGTGTCTCTTTTTCCAATCAATGTTTATTTGTATTGCTGTCTGAATTGGTTTTGGACACTGACCTTAAAATTTTTCCCTAACTTGAGACCTCAAGAAGTGAAATACAGTTTCCTTAGACCCATGAAGGAAACAAATTATATGGGACCAGTTATTTAGATCACATTGTGCAACAAAACTGAAGGGAAAAGTCTTTGGCCCAGCTCCAGGCCAGCTGTGGCTCGTTGGATGTAGCTGACTCAGAGGATATCAGACAATCTGTTCTGGAAGACACTGTGCACAGTGATGGGGTGGTTTGGAAAAGGCTTCCAGCTTGTTTTTAAGGGGCAGGGAGGGGAAAAACAGTGCAAACCCAAGGCACTTTTGGCATACTTCAAAATAATCTGTTTGATGGGGGACCCATGGGTTGAAATATGCAATTACAATACTGCACGGTAATAGTCTATGCCCGAGTTGCAGTGGCCAAGGCTTTGAGGGGACCCGTGTCAGCAGTTGGGCTGTAAAAGCAGCTGTGATTGCTGGACGCCACAGTCTGTTGTGCTTCCATCTGGAGCTTGCTGAAGCCATCCCTAAAAATAATTGCCTGCCTGTGAGTCACAAATTGCCAGTCTGGAAAGAAATTAGATTAGTAGCCCTCAACCTTGAGTATGTTGGGAACCTTCCCCCAGGTGTATTCTGGGGAGAGGGTCCCCATCCCAGCCACTCATGGGTACCTGTGGGCTTGGCAATGCTGTGGGCTGGGGGCTAGCTGGGGTGCTGGCATCAGCGGTGGCCAACAGGCTGCTGGGCGCTCTCACAGATATGTTCTTTTGTGCGATGATCACTTTGAGTATGAGCTTAAGGCCAAAATAGCAAAGGCTGGAGGCTGGCTGTTGAGGAGCAGCCAATTCTTGCTTGTGGTTGCTGCCCATGTACCATCAGCACTCAGCATTGCTCCATCCCTGTGCAAAGGATATAGTAACAGGGATTTGGAGTGACAGTCTTTATATAACTCTTGGCATATACTGCCTCCATTCCCCCTTCTCCCTCCTCTTAAGGATGCTGCCTGAAACCCTGTTTTTTGCCAAGACAAAGTGTTTCTTTGCTTAGAAAATGGAAGCTCTTAAAGAAATTCACCTCTGTTTGTCCATGTCATACTGTATCTTTATGGCAGAGGATCTAGGAGTGGGACTCCCTTAATTTTGGACACCAGGTTGATAGAGCTGGTTAGTACAAATAGTATTTGCTTCTTACTTTTACACCTCATTTTAAAAGGACAGTGGAAGGGTTGAGTGGCTTGCCTCTGTCAAGCGTATGATCTGTCCCACACGGAGCCCCTTGGTTGGCCTTGGCAGGACCAGTGACTGGAAAAGGGAGGCTTAGCTGTTGGAGCAACTACACCATTTGCTGGGAAAAAAATTAGTGTGAAAAATATTTAGTCTGAGTCTCAGAGTTGTGGAAAGAAGCGTGGCTGTTTCTTTAGGAAAATGAGCACTTTCTAAGAACAAACAGAAAACTTCCAACACCCCTCTCTTCTGATAAATAAAAATATTGGCAGCAGCGTTTTTAAGACTCCCTGCTTGCATGTTACTCTGATGGAGGAGGGGGCCGGGCAGATGTGCTTGGGGCCACCAGTGTCCCACCTTCCTGGTGAGGTGGCAGCTGGGCACCCTTTGCAGGGCACTCCACTGGCTCGGCAATTTGTACACGGGGCTTTCCAGGGCATCGCAAAGGAGACCTGTGCTTATGATTCAGATCTGGGGTGTGACAGGCTTCAGTTCATCCGGATTCCAGGCATCATTTAAAATAGTTTGTGGCCTAACAGCTCACATTGAAATTTTTATTTTCTCTTTTTAGTTTGTAAGACATTCATATACAGGTCCTTCCTGTCAAAGCCATTGGTGCATTTCTGAACTTAATGTATTCAGAATCCATTTGTTTAGTTTGAGTACCATAATACATTTGTTTCCCCATTACTGTGTTATAGGACTAGATAAACACATGACCGATTTGTAAGAAGGCCGTTCTGTTCCTAGTAAGTGTTGTAAGGATCTTCTATTTGCCTTTGTATGAAAAGCAACACCATAGCTGGGATTCATATTAAAGGAAATATCCAGTGGCATAATCCATTTCACCTCTGCAGCCGTATTTACCATTCTTAATAACAGTGGTTACATATCTGTGGTTCAGTTTTGCAGTTCTCCACATATGTTAAACATACAATTTCCTGTTACATTTTACTTGGCAAAAATAGAACTGACATTTTTCACACAACTTGGTTTTTATTTGCTAATATCTGTATAAAACACTAGATTTACTGACAGAAAGTTTCAGGACACCCTGTTTCCCCCAGACCTGAAGGCTATAGAAATCTAAAGTGCTAAGGAAAGAGACTGACATTCCTCTCCTGCGCAGTGATACCTTCATCACTGTCAATAAAACTTTGCTGATTGTGGAGCACTCATTTCCAGCCCAGGCAGATAGCAAGCAGCAGGGCACACCCTCACTTCACCAAGCTAACCGTGGGCAGCACCTTAAAAATGACCACGATACTTTTATCTGAGCAGATCCCCTCTGACAGTCCCACCTTGCAGAAACGAGTTTGCCTCAGGACTTCCGAGGTCACTGTTGCAGATTTTGAAAGAGGATGTGGGAAATGCGGCAATGTTTTTGTCTACTAGACCCTGAGAAAGGGTGGTTTTGGACTTCCAAAAGTCCAGATGCTGCTTCTGAGAGCTGTGAGAGGAGGAAATGAAGTCAGGGACGGACAGCAGCCCATGTAAGAGTCTCTTGCAAGGGTGGGACAGGACAGAGAATGGAGAGAAGAGGTACAGCTGAAGCTGCTTCCGATCCTATTCACAGCATGGCCCTTCTGCCTGTGCTTGGACTGGGGTTTGGTGTTGCAAGGAAAAATTCCAGATGCATTAGTCATTTGTATTAGAGTCTGTTGACCTGATACTGTAAGCTGGGAAAACAGACTTGAAACAAAGAGGCCAGACATGAGTGAACAGAATGGTAATGACTTTACAGTAAATCGTGCCGTTTTGAAGAGGTTAGTAATATACTCATATTTTACTGAATGTATTAAAGCTCTTAGTTATTGTATGTTTCTGGAAGGGAAATAAAATTAAAATTCTCCCACTTAAATAAAATTTTATCACATTTCCTTTGATTTCCTTGAAGTCTCCAAAATTGATTTTACAGGATTTTCAAAGTGGATAGTGTATTTATAGTTTTGCTGGTTTGCTGCTGAAAATAAAGAAAGCAAGGCTTCAAGATTAACATGGTTAAGAACCAAGCCCTGCCAAAACTTACACATGTGCAATTGAAAGCCTGCAAGTATTCTCCATGCACTAATTCAAACTACTCACATGAGTGAAGTTAAGAACTTAATTGCATGCAGGTACTGTTTCCTCAAAATTAAGTAATTTGGTTTCTGAGGCTGTGAAGACCTGGTGTTATGCAGCTCCCATGACCCCTGAAACAAGAAAGCATTGTAAAGACTGCATAAAATGACTTCTTTTGTTAAAATATTACTGAGATGAATGCTTTCCTCCCATCTCTGATCAATATAATCTGAACATTACATCATTTCATCTAAAAGCTGCAGGTTTATATACTTTTTCTGGGCAGAGCCACATGAAATGAAAACTAATGAGGTTCAAAAGGTTTCTGAACACTTCAAAAAAAGTTTAATTTCAGTTTCCCATCTGGAAACTGCCAGAATTGAAGGGAGAAGGGGTCTTTTTTTTTTTTTTTTTTCATAAGATCCTCTTGAGATCTTTTGTTACAATGCATTCACCCTCAAGAACCCACAGAGGGTCTATTCCCAGGTGTTTTCCCATTTGCCTTTCAGGACAGACCCCGGGAATTTCCCCCCCTCTCCCTCCTCCCCCCACCTTCCCCGCGGTGCCTGCCATCAGCACAAGTTAGATCCCATCTCATGGATGGGGCTGAGTTGGAGCAGTAGCTTTTTTGGCATCAGCGGACTGGCAGCAGTGGACAGCACCTGTGTGCTCTGTGGGCAGGGCTGTGTGGAGGCAGCAGCGGGGTCCCTGGCTCCACTCTTGACTGTCACAGCCTGCTGACACCATTCACCTTCCTTCCTCAGGCCCTAAGGATCATTGCTGTAGATATGCCCCCCCATCCTGCCTGTTATTTGGGTTCATACCCTTTGTAAAACCTCACTGTCGCACCCCTTGCAGTTGTTTCAACTGAGACTATGTTTATCTATTTCCAGTGAAGTGATTTTTACCTATAAACGGTTGTGAGTCCAGTTAGAGATTACTTTCTTTCCTGAGTGATATTCTTACCTGTTCTTTAATTCTCATGCATCCTCTCTTGATGAAAAGTGTTTTCTCAGACACCTCATCAGGCTGATGTCTGTCCCTTTCTTACAGGACAGGAGTTCTCCGATGACAGGGCTCTCCCATTTCAGGCTAAATCAATTACTCTACTTAACATCTGGTAGGTCCCTGGAGCAGTTAACTTTTAATATCTCTCCCCACTTGCTGTAAGATGGCTGGTTTTGTGCCACAGCTCTGGCTCCTGGGAGTTTTTTTTCTTTCAGTTGTGGCACCCGGGACTCTCAAAGCATTTAAACGAAGGGTGCTTGTGATCTTCATGAGACAGTTCACCCTAACTTCAGCCAAGATACTTTTAGGTGTGTATTTTAAAGGATGATTATTGGTCTTGGGGGTAGCCAGTTTTGGCCCTCAAACTTGAGCTATCTTAAAGTTGTTTTGAATTTTGAAGTTCGGTGGTAGGACTTCATTCTTCAGGGATGCTTGGCCAGAAAAAGCTGTTTCAAGGCTTGAAGCAAAATGCTTTCCCTTCCCCTTGCAGCCCTTCCTGCTGCACATGGACTTCCATGCAGATGGAGTGTGCCAAGGCTGGAGGAAGCAGGGAGGAGGTGGGGAGACGAGTGAGGTGCAGGGAGCCATCAGGGAGATGCAGGATTTTTCCCGGCCCACCTAGGTGGAAGGAAGTGCTCTGTCTGCTGCCTTTCTCTGTGCCAAATAAAAAAGGCCATTGTTGAAAAATGCTTCTCCTCGCAGGTACCAGTTAACTCATTTAAATGCCACTTAGCAGACATGTAGACACAACCCTGCTGTTAAAAACACTCTATCTGCTCATAGTCACTGCAGGAGGAGTAAAGGCAGCTGTAATGGGTCTGTGGGATCAATAATTACTCTTAAAGAGTATGTTTCTGCCCGATTTTAAACACTGGCAAATGCAGAGAAGTGCCTAAGTTAAAGAGCTGTAGCTTGGCTGCCTACCGTGCCAGTGCTGGCGCTGCGGAGAACCAGAATAGGAGCTGTCTGGTGAGATGGGATCAGGGCATATGTGGCAGTGGCTATGGGTAAGGGAAGATACAGACCATCCCAAAATACAGCCCCGCTTCCTCCCTGGTGGAAACAGCAGTACCAGCTAAGCTACGTGGCTCTGGGCCACACAACCTCTTCCCTGAAGCTGCAAAATTCTGTTTTCCTTGACTTTGCATACCCCCCAGCTCCAGTCAAGAATCATCTTCTTGAAGCTGGTGTATCTGTGAGAGTGTGACAGCTGTGACAGCCCTTGCAGGTGACCAACCTCTTCCTTTCACTCCTGCTCCAGAAGTGAGCCTGGCTTATCTGCCCTCTGCAACTGTCTGCCCCAGGTGTAGTCTGACATCTGCTTTTTTTCTCCCTCTCCCATAAAAGCTCACATGTCATTGTTCTGACAAATCTCCAAGTTGTTTAAATCATCTTCATTTATGATGTATGTTCCTGCATTTGATATACCTCTTAACTCCTTGTCATTCACAGATTGCTGTCAAATTCACATATTCCACCAATAAATAACACAGAATAAATAACATTGCTGATAAATAGGCTGAATGACATTCACTGCAGAGCCAAGGCTGGGGGAGCTGAACTGATACCACTCGCCAGCCTGCTGTAGCACCCACTTAATGACTCACTGCTTCCTGCATGTCAGCTCGGTTTATATTCACCTTTATTGCATTAATAACTAGACAATAGTTCCTTGCTTTCTGCGAGCCACCTCTGTCAGGGACTTTGTTAAAACCTGACAAATGATTGCTTTTCCACCACAGAAGTCTTCAGTTTTACTATCTGTGCTCAGCAACTGCTAAGCTAAAAAAGAGCGATCATTGAATAGGTCCTAAACACAGAGTTGGTATTTGCTACACAAGTAAAAACTGCGAACGAGAGCCACAGGTGACTCACTAAAACACTTTGGTGTGATGTGCTTCCAGAGGTTTGGCAGCCAGCAGAGCACTGTAGATGGCTCAACATGTGACTGCAAAGGGAAATAAATTAAGTAGCAGGAAAGCCAAGAAGAGGCTTGAAGCAAGATGCTGATACAATTACAGCAGAAATGAAACCCAAGCACTCTCTGAAGAGCTGAGTAGCTTGTATGGTAGAACTGTTAATGTACCTGACACAATACTTTTAAAAGTAAAATCCTGTTCATTTCCTCCGGTAAGTTTGTTTCATACTGAACAGGACGTGTAGTCAGAACACAATATTTAAGGCAATGCAAGATGTGCTGGCGAGCAGCCAGTGGCTGTCTTTCCTCCTGGCTGGCCCTGGTGCTGGAGCTCGTGGCTAGCAGGGTGCTGTCTCCCATGTAGCCCACTGCAGGGAGGGCTCCCACCAGGACACTGGGTCCCGAGGAGGTCTGAACCTTGAAAACAGACTGAGCCCCCCTGGGTGGGCTGAGGGACCAGCGAGCCAGGCACTGCACCCCAGCACCACGGCAGCTACAAGTCAGGACCATGTGGCAAGTCTGAGTAATGAGAAAAAGGTTTGCTTTTCTTTTTCTCACCTGGTTTCCTCATGCATTACCATCCCTTTCTTTTTCTTGCCTGTGACTCCCCTTCGATCTGGATTGCGTTTGGCCCCGTAACACTGGCTGCCTCCCTGCTCTCTGTGGCAGACCTAGTGGTGGTCTCTCCACAGTCTGGGTGCTGTGCCACTCCGGGGAAACTTGGGAAGCAGCAGAGGATGGTGCAGGCCCTCAGTCACTGCTTTCCTTGAGCATCACACATAACAGATGTGTTTTTGCTAGCCGTGGTACCACCAGCAGAGCCCTGTTTGTCATTGGGCCATGGTTTCACAGGCTGAAATTTTACAGTGCAATCATGTTTGAACACATAATTGCTTTATCTTGTTCTAACAAATCAGGTTGGAAAATTGAGCCCAAATGATAAAGTACCTAATAAAGAAAAGTGAGAAATCAGATTCCAATACATATTTGGCTTTATTAACTTAAGGAGCAGCAGTATTAAGGCATCTATTCTCACTGCTGTTATTTTTTTTTTCCCCAGTGAAAGCTGGAAAGTCAGACCACTGGTACTGTCAGAAACAGGTATTACAGTCACTGGAGAGAGATAAGGCAAAAAAAAAAAAAAAAAAAGCTGAGTTGTAGACTGTTATCTCAGCTGTGGATTGTTTGTATCTGTCCACAGAAGCAGTGGCTGCAGACAGCAGTGACACAGGAGGAGGCAGCCCTGCCTTCGCGTGAGGCTGTCTTGCATGGCAGATATACATTATCAACATAGGGAGAACAGGGTAACAGTAGTGTTTTCTGATGAGGTTGTTTCAGAGAAGTACAGATGGTTGCACTGACAAAATATTTTCTGGTGATTTTATTCTTGGTGCAAACTAACTTCTCTAGAAGTTGTTGCTCTGAAATTTTGCTTTCCAAAATTAATCCCCAAGTTCTCCAGAACAAGCCAGGGTAAGGCACAACACTATCTCTCAGTGACCTTCACTTGCTGGTACTGTACACAAAAGCAGGGGCTCTGGGCAGCAGGGCTGCCCAAGTACTCAGTCCTGGGCAACACAGCATGAATGGTCCCCACCATTTGTGCAAAAACATTTGAAGGTAGAGGTTGGACCGACGTGGGGAGCCACGAGCACCAGTGACTTTTTTTTTCTGCTTTATTTGTTCTAAATAGGACCGTTCTGAGGAAGTGTCCACTTTAGGCATGAAGATCTTTTTTTTTGAAGAGTAGGTAAATATCACGAGCATTCATTTTAAATCTTGTGGGTTTATTTTTAGGCATAGGGCATTAATGTCTCTGATGTAGAAAGCACTCTTCCTCTTAAATTACATGCAATGTCCTAATATAAAATAATACAATGAAGAAAAACAGATAACAGCAAATAGCACTTCTAATTGGTCCTACGTACATTTGAATAGGAGTGGGAATTAAGTGCTCTGGAATATTTTTAAAGGATTATATTGCTGCTTTCTGAAGGTACTTTTGTATTTGTCCATAATGACTTGTTTGGCAAAGCCGCATCCAATGGACCTGCAAGTCAGGCCTCTTGGTAGACCGCCAACATTCTTCCTGGAAGTGTGCACATGAGGAGACTCCCAGGGACTCCCCAGTGCCATGTTTACTTGGAAAACAGGCTCCAACAGGGTAACTTTTTGAAGAAGGAAAAATCTCAGGTTAATATAAAAGGCTCTTTTTGTGTCCTTGGAGGACAGGTCCTTCCCCTAGTCTGGTTTTTGAGCCCGGTGCCTCCTGCATTAAAGCCTTCAGCCCACGCCCCTGTGTCTCCAGGCAAGCCACCATCTCTCCATTGCCACTGAGGCTGACTCCAGGGTGCTCCAAGTTCCTCCCAGGAGGTATGTCAAAGCCCCAGAGGTGTTGCAGTCATCTCTGCCTTCTCTTATGCTCCCTCTCCAAACGGAGGTTGCCCTGAGCTCTCCAAAAGGGGACAACTCCACTGTCCTCCCAGGAGGTTGCGTCAGACCCAAAGTGCAACAGCAAGGGCAAAGCAAATCAGCAGCTCCCCCCTTGCCCATCCTCTTTGGCAGACTGGGACACTCTGTGCACATGCAGGCACTGGAAAGCAAACACATAAACCAGAGCCAGGCCACCAACCTGGTTACGTGGATTACTCCCTTTTCTTCAGAATTACTCTTTGATGCATTTTTAGAGCTGAAATTTTGAGTCTTCCCAAAGTATGGGAATGGAAGAGTGATGGGAGCAAAGATGACACCGAGGTATTGCCATGGGCAGCTGTTTTGGCTTCACAGCACATTGTCCGTTTGCAGTAACAGATTGTGGCATTTCTGTTGGCGGGGGTAACTACAAATTGGTGTAAGTTTGTTGTAGAAACTTGAGACTGCTTAGTAATATCCGGCTGTGCAAGGTGGTTTCTTTGCAAGTTTATTTACATTCATTTTATAGTCAGAAGTGTGAGGAAGTGCACTCAGAAGGCAACTGGAGAGGCTCTCAGTCTGCTGGTACTGGCTGAAGTGCCTAGACAGCAAAATTGCATTTCTATTTTTTCTCTAAATAATTCAAAGGGGAAAAAATGTAACATCTTTGTCTGTAAAGACTTTGTTTATACTAGAGAAAGTTTACACAGCTTGTAGAGAATTAATTTGTAGGAAATGAAACCTCTGTATCTTCTCCATCTTATATACATGATCACCACCTCATTCCGACTCACATCATGGCTTAGGACTTTAGAATTATCAGGAAGATTTCAGGTTTCAAAAAGAAATGCTTTTAATCTTAGATTGAGCAAAATAATCAGAAAGAACAAATGTAAAAGCTTGCTTTTTATCCTTTTCAGAGGAGCAAGGCTCAGTTAATATCCTCATGTAAATCAGAGAGGTCCTGGGAGGATGCAATAGGTCCAGTTTGCCCTTCTCTTTGTGTTATGGGACACAATTTATGTTGTTGCCACCAGGCACAGCTGGGAGGACATTTTGCACTGGCCTTGCTCTGGCAGAGGACAAGGCACCTGCGAGTGATAGGTGAGGGCTGCTGTGGGTCTTGGCTGGCAGTGGCCCTCCTGCAGAGCTTGATACAGAGAAGCTGCAGGGATGCTTAACTCTGCTGGGCAGGAATGGGGAGGCATTGCCGATTTGTGGGCACGGGAACCAGGAGAGCTGTCAGTGTCACAGGAAAGCAGCATCAAAGTGATGGCTTGGGCTTTGACTCCTGCTTCCCACCAGCTTGAAGGATGGTCAGGAAAAAGACAAACTTTCCCGTCAAAACTGAATGGGAAGCTTGCAGTGTTTGGGGTCACTTTAAAAATGTAAAAAAGACAGACTCATGAATGAACTTTTTATATCCTCTGATCCTCGGCCTCTGCACATCCTGCTCCTGTGGGCAGTGGGAATGACAAAAGCCTGAACTATACTTGTCATATTTTTAGCTCAGGCTGCAGCAAGAGGTGCTGGACATCTTATGGGAGAGCACGTTTACACAGCCTTTCAGAAACATTTGTTTTTAGCCATAAGACTTACACAAAAGTCAGCTGCCATCTGAGTCTCTGATATTGTTGTTTGTTCATCAGTTAGCTGAAGCAGGTATGCTTGTGCTCGTGAAAGGTACTTGTCATAAATGAACATGGTACCTAAACAAAGAGGGAATCCAAGGGCACTTGAAGTCTGTGGCCAGTGAAGATGTTTCAGTGAACATGAAATCCTTGAGGTACAGAGAGTGAATGAACCCAAGGGTTAAGGTTTCAGCAGTAGCCATGCACGGTGGGTTAGAAGTGGTTCTGCACGACTTTGGGAAGCTGCTGGGCCATGCAATGCTGCAGTGCTTCCCGTCTGAAACTGCCTGTTGGTAGAAACCTTCTTCACACCTGGAAGTAAAACCCCAGTTGGGTTCATCTGGTAAACGGGAAGGAAACAGAAGTGTTATTTCAGTGTTTTTAGTAGATTTCCCTTGCCTTCCCCCTGGAGTTCAAGTACTCCCTTGGACTCAGCTGGCCTCTGCAGCTCCTGTGGCCTTCCTTGTTTATCCTGGCACAGCTTGAAGTTTTCCATTGAACCGTCATCAGGCATTCATGGTAGCATCCACTCTCCCTCACATCCCCAAGTTGTGGATGTCTTTTAAAACCAAAATAATAGCAATGATAAATAAATAGTGCAATCCAGGACTCCTGTGAGAGAGAAGGATGCAGCCTTAGTAATAATTAAGGATCAAAACATAAAGGAAAGACCAAACAGGAAATAATGAGGGGGACAGGACGGGACACAGTGGGGGTTGGATGTGGTTGGGGACACCGAACATTAGCAGCATTGCCTTCTGGTGGCCTCTGCTCTAGGTTGTAGCAGGTCATGGTACTCTTGTCACATGGCCTTTGAACGGTGGGATCATCAGGGACCCTTACACCAAAGAGAAGCCAACGTTGTGCTGCCATGCTGGCCCAATGGGGAACCCCAAAAGCATGGCCGAGTGGCGCAGGCAGGTCCACGTGGAGATCTGCTCTCCTGTGGACTGTGCTGGAGGTCTGCCATGGACTCAGTCCAGCACATCTGATGAGTACTAAATTCACTGCATTTTTTAAAGAGGGAAAAAAATTGATTTATTTTCAAGATGGATCATAATATCTTTAACTTACTTTTCTCTCTCTCTCTTTTTTTTTTTAAAATTTTTTTTAAATAAAGACCAGAGCATGGAGGGAGGGACCCCTGACACACAAAATCAATAGCAATTACTATGCTGTAAAAGACTAGGCCATGCACATGTGCTGTGGCAATGACCAAACCAAGTCCCCTTTGTGCAGGGAGTACTTAGCTCTTTCATAGCATTTGTGGCTGTAGTGGTAGTTGAGTTATTACAGGAACAATTGATGAGGCTAGCTGACGTCAATACTTGAAAAGAACTTCACCTGTTTTAGAAGCAAAAATAAAAGCGGATGTCTGTTAAAAAATATAATTTAAGGTAATCAGAATGCCATATAATAAGAGCTCTGTTGCACATAATTGGTGCTTCTCTCTGATTTAGCATAGCGGTTTGTCTGTATTCAATTTCCTCATATGGTTTGGTTATTGCTTTTGGTTATTACTATCTATATCTAATGACAAGTAAACTTCTGTTCTTTTTTTTCTAATTCCTTTCAAAATGGCCTCCTGTCATTTTGAAGTTGAGGGGTAAATACACATGCGTCTGGCTGGGCAAAGTTCTAGGTAAGTTTTGTAGTCACAGAGTGCTACTTTATTCAGAATTCAGTTAGGCTGGCTGGCTGGCTTTGATGAGCAGCTATGTGTGAGCAGAAAGAGTGATGTGGGATTTCACCTTGGAGGTGAAGCTCTTGTACTGCACTGCCAATTTAGTGTTTTGGGGTTGGTGATTTTCTGTCAGAGATCAGATTGCAATTCAGTGTTTTAGGGTGAGCACCAGAGGCCTCATCCTGGTTCCCTAATCTAATTTCCCTGGGTCTCCCGAACCACTCCACTAAACTCAGTACTGTACTTGGGATCTACAAGTTATCATTTAACATTGTAGTGAAGGATTTAAACTACATAAAAATTCAAAGAAGTGTGAGTTGAAATAGGTTTTTAAAGTTTCCAATTATTGGATAAAGAGCCTTCCAAGCCCTAAAGGAAAGTAACTGTTGCCTTCATCCGATCCATGTCAGAGCTGCCCTTTCTGGCATCCCGGAGACATGTTAGACCTTGCACGGTTGCTGGTGGGTGGCCTGGCTACCTGCATAATGTGTGTCCCTGGGTGGTGGGCACCCTTCTTGCCATGGGAGCTGTGCTTTGTCCAGGAGGATGTACGACCATTGCTCCAGGTAACATTTCGGAGCCACCGTGGCTCCTCTTCCCCCTGGTGCTGACCACAGCTTCTCCGGCAAGGCAGGCACCTCTTTGTTGCCCTACAGTGTTCAGCAGGAGAAGATTTCTTTTACGATTTCCTTTTGCCAGAGCACTCTCCCTCCCAGCCCCTCACCCCAGTGCTAGCTGCTTATGCTATCAGAGCTCGCCCCCAGATGATCTGTTACTTGGGTCTCTGTCCAGGATATATTAACGTGAAAAAGAGGATCATCAAATTTAACAGCTTCCCTTCCCTCTGCCAGCTGCTGTAATTTCTCCTGTCACCTCTGGGGATTTTCGTTCAATAGTGAGACAAAACTGCACAGAAAAGGCAAGAAAGTCACTCATTTAACACAGGCTTTGTTCAAGGAATGCTTCCCCTCCACAGGCAATGGCCAAATACTCTCTTCAGATGTGCAGAAAGGACCAGCTGAATTGTGTGTGTCTGAGTACCATATTTTGCTGAATGTTTACTCTTATGAGATTTCTGATGAGATTACTAGATGACCTCTTAAAGCCCTTTCCCACCTAATTATGTATGATTCTGTGTTGCTATAAGTTCTCATAATGGCTCCTTTATGACTCCTTACATAGTTTACTCGCTATTGAAGTTAAATTAATTGGTTAGTAAATTCCTGGATGCCCCTTTTTATACCTCAGTCGAGTGCTGTATTTTGTGGCTCTGAAATCCTCTGGCACCTCATCTGTTCTCCATGAACTTTCAAAAATCACTGCTCAAGATATTGCACTTCCCTCTGTTAGCTCTGTCAGCAATCTTGGATGCTTGTCGTTCAGTCCTGCGGGTTTATAAATACTTTCCCAGGAATTCTTTTCATCTTCCCCTTTGATTTACTCATGGTTCAGTCAAACCATCAATGGAATCCAAGCCTCAAAGTTCTCTTCCCCGCTGCCCTGCCCCTTGATTACAAAAAGGCAGCAGGAATTGGTGAAGAGACCTCAGTTTCCCAACTCAGGAGAAATGTTCTTGGTTAAGGTAGTCAGCTGGGACCCAGAAACATTAATTCCTGCTGTACGTTGAGCTGCTTTTCTGTTCGTCACAGAATCACAGAATCACAGAATGTTAGGGATTGGAAGGGACCTCGAAAGATCATCTAGTCCAATCCCCCTGCCGGAGCAGGAACACCTAGATCAGAAGATTCATGATTACAAACAACACATTGGTCAGATAGCATACAAATTACCCTTCTATAAAGGAAAGGTCTTGGTGAGCTACAAATGTTTGATCTGAATATGAAGACCATTGTTGCTTGAAGAGCTGACTGCTCTGACCACATCTTATTTAATAATTTTACTTCAAAATTCAAGTTCCAGAAGCTCAGCAGCAGATCAGACAGGATATAACAAAATGGGATTAGACAATTTAATGTCATAGTTGGAAGCATGCTAATAAAAACACATAATAAATATAATGATCCACTGATTTTAAATGTCCCGAATCCCCTTGACAAAAACACTGATAATGACATCAAACTGATCAAATCTTGAGCAAATTGGGCTTAGTAACAAATATGTAAGTAAAAGCACCTTTGAAAGTGTGAACTATCTTAAGTACTTTGGACAAAACTGTAATAAAATAAATAATTATTCAAATTATTTTGAATGAGGGAGATGGCGGAAGTCATTGCTAGACCACTCTCCATCATCTTTGGCAAGTCGGGGGAAACAGGGGAGGTGCCTGAGGACTGGAGGAAAGCGAATATCACTCCAGTCTTCAAAAAGGGCAAGAAGGAGGACCCGGGTAACTATAGACCGGTCAGCCTCACCTCCATCCCTGGAAAGGTGATGGAACAACTTATTCTGGATGCTCTCTCTAGGCATATCAGGGATAAGAAGGTCATTAGAGGCAGTCAACATGGCTTCACCAAGGGGAAGTCATGCTTGACCAACCTGATAGCCTTTTATGAGGACATTACCAGGTGGATAGATGATGGTAAAGCAGTAGATGTGGTCTATCTCGATTTCAGAAAAGCATTTGACACCGTCTCCCACAGTATCCTTGCGGCTAAACTGAGGAAGTGCGATCTGGATGATCGGGTAGTGAGATGGATTGTGACCTGGCTGGAGAAAAGAAGCCAGAGAGTTGTGGTGAATGGGATGGAGTCTAGTTGGAGGCCTGTATCTAGTGGAGTCCCCCAGGGTTCGGTACTGGGACCTGTGCTGTTCAATATATTCGTCAACGACTTGGATGAGGGAGTAGAGTGCATCCTCAGCAAGTTTGCTGATGATACGAAACTGGGAGGAGTGGCTGACACGCCAGAAGGCTGTGCTTCCATTCAGCTAGACCTAGACAGGCTGGAGATTTGGGCGGGGAAAAATTTAATGCAATTTAACAAGAGCAAGTGTAGAGTCTTGCATCTGGGCAAGAACAACACCAGGTTCCAGTATAAGTTGGGTACTGAGCTGTTGGAGAGTAGTGTAGGGGAGAGGGACCTGGGGGTCCTGGTGGCCAGCAGGATGACCATGAGCCAGCACTGTGCCCTCGTGGCCAAGAAGGCCAATGGCATCCTGGGGTGTATCAGAAGGGGGGTGGTCAGTAGGTCAAGAGAGGTTCTCCTCCCCCTCTCCTCTGCCCTGGTGAGACCGCATCAGGAATATTGTGTCCAGTTCTGGGCCCCTCAGTTCAAGAAGGACAGGGAACTGCTGGAAAGAGTCCAGCGCAGAGCCACAAAGATGATTAAGGGAATGGAGCACCTCCCTTATGAGGAAAGGCTGAGGGAGCTGGATCTCTTCAGCTTGGAAAAGAGGAGACTGAGGGGTGGCCTTATTAATGTTTATAAATATGTGAAGGGTGAGTGTCAGGAAGACGGAGCCAGGCTCTTCTCTGTGACATCCAGTGATAGGACAAGGGGCAGTGGGTTCAAGCTGGAACATAGGAGGTTCCACTTGAATATGAGAAAAAACTTCTTTCCAGTGAGGGTGACAGAGCACTGGAACAGGCTGCCCAGAGAGGTGGTGGAGTCTCCTTCTCTGGAGACATTCAAAGCCCGCCTGGATGCGTTCCTGTGCGATCTGATCTAGGTGTTCCTGCTCCGGCAGGGAGATTGGACTAGATGATCTTTCGAGGTCCCTTCCAATCCCTAACATTCTGTGATTCTGTGAATGTGCCAGAAACTAACCTATAGTTGAATTTAGATGAATGCTAATTCACCATTATCAAAAGATACATGTAAGCAGATGAGAAACAGATTTAGCAGTGAGATGGGCTAGCCCTTCACTGGGGGCCAACCCACACACCCACTCACACAGTTCCCCTTCCCCCCCACCCAGGATAGGGGAGAGAATTAAAGGGGTAAAGGGAAAAAAGGACTCATGGGTTGAGATAAGAACAATTTAATAACTAAACTACAATAATATTGAAAATAATAGTATACACAAATATACAAATGAGTGACACACAGTGATACTGCCACCACACCCGATGACCAAGGCTCAGCCTGTTCCTGGCTAACGATCCTGGAGCAGGGAGAGTCCTGAAACCCCACTCACAGAACAGAGATAATAGTCCGAGCATCTCAGACTGAGAGCTGACTGGGATGGNGTTAAAAAAATAAAACCAAGAGGTCCTGATTATCAGGGACACTTCTGAGGGAATGTCATGGCAATAAGCCTTATGGGCCGGTCATATTTCTGACTGCATGCTGGTCTCAAAGCATTCTGCCCTGCAGCAGAGGCTTTTTGGTTAACTCTGCTCAAAACCCTTCCTGCACATTTACAGTCAGAAAAACTTCCGTGTGAGCTACAGGAGAAAGGCGCGGAGGTCCTGATTCTATGCGCACACATATGTTTACACCCATGAATTAGAGTGGGAACATTCATACCCACAAATCTTAGCATATGTGTTAATCTTTGCGGGACTGACATGCCCAGTCCTGATACAGATCCTTGATGGAGCTTGCTTTCCTGCCAAGTGTTTATCCTGAACTCCAAATGGGCCAGTCCTCCCTCACAGCAGGGTGTGAGCTTCCCCCACAGTAAGATCTGAGTGCAGAGAGATTTCCCGCAGCAGCTCCAAAAATATGTCCTTTGGAGGGTACTTTTTCCCACCTTCTGCAAATCTTGACCCATGTGACATTGCAAATTTTTTCTTGTATTGCATCCCTCCTTTATAGGAGAGAACAACACTGGCTGCTTTTTCTCTTTCAGGCTTCTCCAGAGAATTCTCTTTCTATTTTGGTAGCCTATGGATATAAGGTGCAGTGGAGTTTAGTGTCATCTGTCTGTACTTGCAGACCTTGAATTTTGCTCTGAAAGTGGCAAGAGTGGAGAAGGACTTTCATAGAAATAAATAGCACTTATTTAGCCAAATATTATTTCAGCTCCTGAACTCCAATATTTACAAGCGACAAGAACTAGATTATTAGATTTCACCAAGTGTAGGCACTATTTTGATGCGTGGGTGTCTGTTGAAAAATAGACCACAATCTTTAGAAGAGCCCATCGTTGTAGTGTTTCCAAACAGCCCAAAGCCATGACATCTTTGAGCTCCACTCCTGTGGATCACAGCTCTGTCCATGTCCTTCCTGAGGGGTCCCTTCTGTTTGAATTGTTTTGTTGCAAGAAAGCCTATCTAGTAACAATATTTTGCTGAGATCTTCAGTAAAGCACTTGTCATCCTTCCTCCTTCTTCCTCCCCTGCAGTTTCATTTGCTTTCACACTTGCAAATCTCCCTGCTACAGCTGATCACTTACCTCCTGTTAAATAAAAAATAATGGAAAGCTAGCTGGTAGATTTGCCTGAGAGAAATTGCGGGTGCTTAAACATAACCGTTGCACCCAAAGACCATACTGAATGAGTGATGCACAACTTCACCAACTGGTGTTTACAGCTGAAATACTTTCTGTGTATGTGAACCACAACAAACTTTCCATTGCCTGTGTAAACAAAATCCTGTACAACAGAAACCAGGGACTATCCATATTCATGAACATAATTGAAGGGTTTTTTCAGTTAGCCATTTAAATGGTACTTCATACAGAAACCAAGTTGAAATCGAGGTGCAAGGAAATTAAACAGGGTGGTAATAGAGATTCTTAAACCTGTGTCATTTGTATTCCTAGAAATATCACAATTTTCTAAGCTTTCTGAAAGTGTGAAGTGTATCTCTCTTTCCCACATACATTACTCCACAGACATAAGTCATGTGTTAAAATAGGCTCTGTAATAGTCTGAGAAATGCCTCTGTATCTAGCATATTTGTTTTGGCATTCGTGCTCCTGGCAGATGCACAGAAGAAGGGCCTGAGGCAGGAGGAGGATGATGGTTGTGCAAGGGGCCTGTGACACTTGGGGACAAGTAAGGAAAAATCAAGACATTTGTGAGAAGAAAGTCCGCTCTCCCAATCCTCTCATCTCTTAGAAAGACAAGTGGATCAACAAATCTGGGTGGCAGGAATAAACATATCTGTGTGTGTGTATGTGTGGACACAGGACTTCAACCCCTGGACCTTTGCTTTGGCACCTCCACAAGTTTCTCTGCCCCCTTGTTAGCCAGCTGAGCAGAATTATTACTTTCACAGTGACCAGAAGCAGGCCCATGACACACAAATTTGCAACTCTGGCCCCCGGGGGCCATTTGTTTAAAGTAAACAGACATCCCAGTGCCAGAATAAGGATGTGCAGAGGCATGTCTCTGAGCACTTTGCTAACAGTTAAAGCCTAACTCCTCCAGGAGCGTGGCAGCAAGAAGGGGATGTTGTGGGTTGCTGGGGAGCACACTGCCCAAATCCCCAGGTATGTGGCTCCTGCTTAGCCCAGGATCTTTCCCTTAGGGATGTGGGCAATTGTACAGTTGACAGGGGAATGTCTCAGGGGGATCAAAGAGGAGGAATTCTCAGAGTATTGTGTTTTTAATGCAATCATCCTGCGAGTTTTCCACAGAGTAAAGCAGCACGTGTCAAATATTCAGTCCTTTGTTACTTAGGGGAACTTTCTAGTGCATTGGAAACTTCAAAAGATCTCGTCTGATCCCCAGATTGGAGCCTGGTACTATTGCAGTGATTGTAGCTGGACTTGAATTTCCAAGAAATGGGTAAGCTGTTACCTCCAAGTGCATCATGCTATAAGTGAGGCAGGTGGTAATCGTCTTTGAGCTTGCTCTGTACATTAATTCAGCAAACCTCTAAAAAAAAACTAGTTCTGGTTTGATTCTCTACCTGCACAGACCTAATGAAGCCATATATGGAAAGGGCAGCGTTCCTTTGTAATTAGGTGGAAAAAGAACCCAAGTTAAATAACAGGATGCACTTTGGATGTGTGTTTTAAAAAAATCCCATCCCAACAATGGCAGTATGGACTGTGAAATAAGATAATAGCTGTGTCCTTCTGTTCCCAGATAGCCTTTAGCTGATTGGTACTTGAGCGTGCACGGTCAGGAAGGTGCACTCTTTTACCTTTTTCTTTACATTTCATCCAACTGTGCTTTGTAGCAAGATAGTTATCAGCGTCAGTAGGAGTTGGAAGCAGCAGGGAATGACATAGTTGAGCATGCTTCTGCTTCAAGAGGCTGCTGTTGAATTACTGCTTAGCAATCCAGAGGCCCACTGCATCACCAATATTTAACATGTCCTATTACTACAATCTTTGTGTTTTATTATAGGAAATTATTCATCAGTAATGTATCTGAAATCAGAGGGACAACAAAGAAAGCAGTGAAGAGCTCTGTAGCTCTCATTTTTCCCAATGAAAGGGATTTTCTGTGCATGACAGATTGTACACCTGATAGAAATTGTAACAAACAAAATCCAGATCTGTTGTTTCCAGTAAATCTTTGTCAACAGCATGCATTCACCAAGGCACAAATCTTTGTGAAAAGTTCATGGTGTTAAGAAGCAATTCTTGCAACAATGTTTATTTTTGCCTTGTGATAGTCCCACACACCAATTTATGTAGACATTCCAGACATGAAATAATCTGAAATTGGACAAATGTCTACACAAAAGAAACATTCACAATGTACAGAAAGAGAAAAAAATTAGGAAATATTCTTCAGTCTGCAGCAGTCAGCCCCGAAAATAACATAGAAGGGGTTGGAAAACATACCTCAATTTAATAGCCTCTCAGTTGTAGGCTTCATAGCGACGCAGGCTCTACTTTTTGAAAGGACTAAAGAGCAGTCAGTTCTCCTTGTGCACCCTCCACTTGTGCTGTTGCATAAGTGCCATGACAAGAGGCACTTGTTCAGCTATTTTACAAGTAGGCCATATTTGCAGAGTGTGTTCCTAAGAAGGTAGCAGTGAGACAAAATTTCCTTCAGATGGTCCTCCTAATGCAGTCTCATGCCTTGCTTTGCTGTGCCATCCAGACCTTTTTTGGTGAATGCAGAGACCAAAGTTAACCAGGGAATTATTAATTACTTTGCATTAATTTTGGTTATTTTACTCTTCATTCTTTCTCAGCTGTTTTAATTTTCCTTCTCCTTGTCTTCCCTCTGGCCCTCATTGTACCTGCAGATGCAAAAGCACTGGAAGGAGATCCCAGAGTGCCGTTTGCCCACAGACTGGAGCCGGCCCCTCCGAGCAGCAGAGCCTCCCCCATGGCTGCAGCACGTGCCCGGCAGTCCTTGTTCTGTCCCTGTGGGATGCCTCTTTCTGTGCTTTTCCCTCTGGGGTGGTGCACATGTCAGGCTCCCATCCTGCCACTCCAATGTCTACCAGAGTTGGAGCCGGGAGGGTGGGCAATGATATTCTAAGTGTGGGAATGGCTTGTTCCTTTTTTCACCCCCATGCCTGGGAGGAGGGTGTGTGAGGAAATAGTGAAATATTGCAACTCAGAACCGAACTGGTGAACACCACATGTTGGCTGGTGTGCTGGGCTGAGGGGTGTGTTTGAGGCTGCCAAAATGGGTATCTGCACAATAGGCTCCCACTTTTTACCTTTCCTAATAATTCATCTATTTATTTATTCCAGTGGCTCTAGGTAGTAGTGATATATGTGAGTACAACACAGTCATGTCAAATGCAAGTGCGCAATTGAGGCAGCCACAGGTCCAGCCTGCAAGAAGGCTCTCGGTGCCTCTGGAGAAGGTGGGCAGGGGCGAAATTAATTGCTGCAGCAGCCTCTGTGAGGTATTTGACTTTTGCCTGTTTCAGAGCTGACCCACAATGCACAAAAGCAATCTCCACAGTGCCCATATGAAAATAGAAACTCAGCTTTTCAGGTCTTAAGATTTTAAATTCACTTGGCCAAGTTTATCCAAGTTTCTTGGTCATTCATGTGGTTGTCATAGAGAAACAGCAAAGAGGAGTGAGGCTATGTCAGCATGAGACTGGTAGGAAGCTGGTCTGTTAGCTGGTGGAGAGCTTCTGCAGTGAGCAGCACAGTGTTGTGGGACTTGAGGCATCATTTCTCCAGGCAGACATGGCCCTTAGTTTGGTCCTAAATCCTTAGCATTAATTAAGCAAAGAGGTGACAAAATGAAATGCCTTGCAGAAGAGTTCATGTGAAGAGTCTGACCAGTGTTTTTGAGAAAGGGAATCATGTGAATGAGTAGCATTTGTAAGCCATTAGAGAAGTTTTTAGACTGCTAAGCTTGTGATCTTAGCGTCCTCACCGCATGTTACTGTACATGCCATGCCAGAGTAGCATGTGAGCGCTAGTAGAAAAAGAGATGCATGATATATCATGTTCAAAATTGACTTCTCCTCTTCTACTATCTTGCTAATTTTACTGTAAATACTGAGATACACCAAAACAACCAACCAAGCCTGTCATGAACCAGTTCAAAGAGCTTAGATATGAAGTGTTTTATGGCAGAGGCTTCACACACTCACATCCAGTTGTCCATCAGCCTGGCTAGAGAGTCACTGAGGGTTCCATGTGACTCTAAAGAGTACGCAATAACATGGCATAAATAAAGGCAGTCAAATAATAATACCTGGATGTCTGAGGAGCGAAAGCCTCTTAGGACTACTTGGGAGAATTTCTGGTATGCTAACCTGTATCCAGGATCCCCAGGGATGATATGCACTTGCCAAATGTAAGCACAGAAGTTCAGCACTTTGTGTGCAGCTACAAAGCGGAAGTGCCATGTGGTCAAAAAGCAAGTATATGCCATACCTGACAGAGCTGGGAGCCAAGGAGAAATATCCCATTGCACTGTTAACCATGTGAACTGCATTTCAGGAAGCATTTATGTGAAATCATTCAGTGTCAAGAGGGATGAAAACTGGGCAAATTCAGGCAGGCTCATTTTGGAGGCAGGCACAATCTCCAGCACACTGGAGTTCTAGAGAAATTGTACCGTTTTTGCATAAGGCAAAAAAATACTTGAATTTGGGATGGCATTATGAACTGAGCTGCCTTACTGGTGTTCTGAGCGTGGCCAGGGAGCTGCTGGCCTACAGAGCAGTGACCTCTCCCGCCACTGGATGCTAGGACACATGTGACATGGAGTGAAAATCAAAGCTACCATTTAGTCATCTTTCCTTTAGCATTTTTTCCAAGTATTTGGTGTATTATCAGTGCAGTACTGATGCATGCAAGATTTGTGCCATGTTGATGGTTTGGAAGTTACCCGTGAAGTTATTTCTGCACATACCAGGGTACAGACTCAGCCCATTCACAGAAAAATGCTCAAAGATGAAACTAAGTATTTGTGAGATTCTGGAGGAAAAAGTGCCTCGTGACCCTCCCCCTCCTGACTTTCATCTATCACTATTTTTAAACTATATAAATGAGTTGTAATGCCAGTCATTTTAGCAACACAGATGTTTGCAATAAGCGTGCAGTTGGGAAGTGTAAGTAAAGATGAATGTATCATTATTATGCGTAAGTAAACTTTTGTGGCCCATTTGTCAGATCAAGCTGAATTGCGTCCTGTCTTTCCAGATTACAAATGGCTTGCATTAAAGCAACAGCTTTTTAAGAAGGCTGGGAAAATGTCCTGCTCCGATGGCTCATTGTAAATACTTTAGCACAGAAACTTTGCCTGGTCTCTTCTTTCTTGGCTTTGGAAAGAAAAGCTTAGGTAAAAGCGCTATTATTTTCAGTCCAAGACCCTGTTTTGTGAGAGGTTGCCAGATCCTTCCCTATCAAGGAGAAGTCCTAGATGCTATCAGCTACTGCATCTATGACAAGATGCTCAAGTGATATATAGATGTGTTCCTCCATTTGTTTCTAAGTTGCTCTTAAACACATTTTCTTTGGAGCAATGTTTCAGACAAACAAGACAGGAAGGTAGATTTTTTTTTTGCCTTTAAACTAGTGAACATTTTTAAAAGTGAGCTATGCTTCAGTGTTCTTTGGCACACAGAATCCATCTTAATGTGGAGTACATGACAAAAAGTGCCATGCTTTCTATAAAGATCTTAAGGAGAATGACTGAGCCCCAGTACCGCAGTGTAAATTAACTATTGTCCTTTGTCAGCATCGAGTGTGCCCCGTCATGTCAAATAACCACAGTTGGCATCCTGTCTATGAGCATGGCCCCATTCATTCCATCCACCCAGCAGTGAATAATTCATATAGCAAGTTTTACCCTGGGCAAAATACACTGACATCAAGAGTCACTAAACTATAGTCATTCACAGAACAAAACAGTTATTCATGCTTTCAATGTGAACCATTAAATCTTGCCAGTTAAATTTAAGAATGAATCACATTAATTCATTTAGCATCTTCTGAGCTCACAATAACATTGTTGCACACTTGCTATGCTTTGCTTTACTTTTCCCCTTTATTTCCAAACTGTTTGTACCTGGAAACTGAAATGCTGTGCCAGGCAGGTTTTAGTAAGCCCTGTAAAGGGAGACCTCGGGAGAGAAGATAATTCTTAAGTCATGAGGCGCCCTCAGCTTACAGAGTGTCTTGCATTACACATCATCAGTTGTTAAATGGTAATGTGGTTATTGGTAGCATTTAATTCAGCAAAGTGAGCAATGACGGTTCCTAATCACCTGGACCTGCCTCGTGGTGTGCACCAGGGCAAGGTGTGTTGCCTGCTGAGGCCAAGGGGCTGTGTCTCGGTCTCCCCTTGCTCCTCCTGCTCTGCCTTGAGCAGGACCTTGCCTTTCTCCTCTGTGGTGGTTGCTGGGCCCCTCAAGGCTGGGAGAAGTGGTGGGCCTGCACTGGAGACGGGAGGGAGTGGGCAGGCCCTCATACTTTCCATGAGACCCTGTCTGGCACTTTGTTCCTGGATAATAGATAATGGTGCTGGCTGGGTGGCAGAGAAGCACATGCAAGCGAGAGGGAGCAGGTGAGATAGGAGGGGATTATGTGAAGAGTCCTGTTACCATCAACTCAGGTTTTTCATTTGTTGTTTCCTTCCAAGAAAGAAAATGGTACTTGTGTGCTGGTGGTGGCTCTTTGTGACAATCACCACATAACCACAAGTGCGAGAGATGGTGTGATCCCTTGCAGATGCCTCCTGTGCTGGTAGGCATTGGCAGGGGTCTCTCAGGGCTGCTGCAAAAGCTGGAGAGGGATTTGTGGGTGTTTTCTCAAAATGCTGTCACTTACAGGAAAAAAATTTTTTCCATTGGAGGTTTATCGCAAGATGGTAAACAGGGGAAGTGAGTTTTCATCGGCCATGACAAAAAGAGCCGGTGGATGGGTGGTGTTGGTACAGTCCTGCTTAGTCATGTGGGGAGGAGATTGCATTGTTAAACCTCCACACGTGGTGGCTCCAGCCTTTCAAAGCCCAGTAACACGGAGAGGTGGGATAGGAGTGGCACCTAATTAGAAGGAGTTAATAATTTACTCTCGTGTGATGGATGTGCTAACAATATTTGCACTGCAGGCTCTCTCCCCTTTCAGTGTAGCCACTTTAACCTGTTGCATGCTGATCGTTTCAGGGATTTCAGGCATCTGTGTCGTAACAAAAGGAGCATCTTCTGGTTGTGAAGGGATTGGTTCTTTGGCTCTGTGGCTAACAACCTTTTCTCCCAGCCTGCAGTAGTTGCTATGCCCACATGCATCCCCTGACTATTTCAGCCTGTCTTCAACAGCTATTTAATTTATACTGCACAAGGTCTCTCACTTTTTCTGTTTAACTGCTTAGTTTTCTTTCCAGATGTGTTTAAGTTGCTTTCTTGGGAAAACAGCGATGGAAAGATGCAAGAAATAAGTAAGTGTGGTTTACTGCACATTGGCTCTAAGTGACGCTGTAGCTGTGGTGTAGGGATTTGTCTGAGGCAGGTTGGATCCCTAGCTGCCACCACCCATCCTGCCCTATGATCACTGTCAAGCCTAAAATTTGGTGTAAAATCCTGAGTGTCTTCCAAGCTGGCAAGTCCTCTTTGGAGATGATTTCTTTAGGGTTTATTGCAAAATAATTAGCTGAAAAGTATTTATCACATCCTCCTGGAAAAATAGATCATATTCCAAAACACCTGCTCCCCTCTTAGAAATCACAGCTCCTGATCTGTGTAACATAACACTGACAAATCCAGGTCGCTGCTTTTATTGAGATTAGGGATGTACGTGCTGTGTTGTTTCAGCCTCTGCTCGAAGCCTTGTCCCTGTGTGCAAGCAAGCGAGGTGGAGAGAGCTGATGAAGAGAGTCAGATTTGGCTCCAGACACCACATGGCAGGGTCATGCAGAGATGGGACACTACTATCATAGGCTATGGTGGCTTCATTGCCTCAGCATGGTACAGCAAAATTGTGCAAAATCAGCCTGTGTCAGCGTTTGTTCCCCTGGATAGGTTGTCACACCTTAGAAGAAGTATGCTTTCAGCTATATGAGCCCTCATGCCTTGACGTGAACTACAGCCACATTTACTGCAAGAATTTAATTGTGCACATCCACATTATCTAATGAGCATGATTAATCCATTGCTGTTTACTTTGGATCACAGTTCACCCGGAAACGCTGCCCCAGGGGCTGGAGAGAGCAAGGGGACATGTATTTCTGTGTCTGAGTTTTCCTGTGTCCCTTCCTGCCTCTTGTCCCCTGTTGCCAGTGCCTGTCTGCGGGACGTGACAGTCTTTCTGTGCCACCTCCCCAACAGGACTCGGGCACAGGAGCCTTCTGGGGACTTCCCCAGCTCCAGTGGAGACAGCAGCTTCGTGCTGGGCACTCACCAAATTTTAATCTGCACAGCCTGTTGGGTGTCCATAAAACAGAACAGAGAACAACTCCCTCTTCTCCAGTGACCCAGTTGCAAGGGGGGTTATGTCCCTGTATGGGAAGTTTTAGGGGAAGCACAGTTTTGTGTGGGTTATCTGAGGGCATGGGCTGTGCAAAGTCTTCTTTTCAGGTACTTTTTTTTTAAGGATGAGGGCTATATGAGGTGTGGATTATTCTTATTAAAAAAAGGGAAATTTCTACTGGGAGGGCTCATTTGTATTTTAGTAAACTGGCCTTCTGACTCTATTTCCTTGAAATTGCATGTTGTCCCTCCAAAAATCATGCTGGTAGAGAGAAGAGTCCTTACCTTCTCCTACAGCAGACTCCACTTCAGGCCCCAGGCATCAGAGGCTGAGAGACTGCTGAGGCTGGCAAAGGAAGGGCCACATGTGGCAGCTGTCTCTACCCAGACAAACCTCTTTGGTTTTCTCTCAATTTGTTTATGCCTTAATCCTCTGGCAGTTTCCGGAGCAAATAATTTATTCATTATTATTAATAATGATGGTTGGTGGGTTTTTTTACCTGTCAGAAGAAGGCATGAGAAGAGTCAATGAATAAACATCAAAGGTAGACAAATTCAGGCTCAGAAGGCATCGCACATTTTTCACAGTGGGCATCGTTAACTATTAGAACAAGTTGTGGAGGGATTCAGTGGATTTTCCGTCACTTGAAGGCTTTAAATCAAGCCTGCATGTAATATAATATGCTTTAAGCAGAACTTGGAGACTTGATTCAGAGTTGCCTGGGTGAGTTTTTTTGGGTCTGTTTTGTGCAGCTGGACAGAGCAGATGGTCAGAAAAGCTATGAAAATAACTCTCCCTAAGAGATCTGTGTTTAAATAAGCAAACAAACAAACCCCTTGAAAATTATATTCACACATACAAATGGATGAGAGTTACAAGTCCTCAGCAGTACTGGAAAAGGAAATGTTTACGTCTGCTGTAGCTGATGGGTTATGGTACCCCAGGCACACGGTAATTTGCAGGAAAGCAAGGTAAGCTGCTTGTTATGAGAAGGAAAGGGTTAAGATGGGGCACTTGTTGTAGGGATGACCCCACACCCTGCAGCCCCATGGTGTAGACAGGAGCAGACCCCGCATTGTGTATCCCTGTGCCCTGACTTTTGCCATTCCACTCATGCCTGAATGAGGTGCTTTGGGTCTCTGGGCACCCAGCGCCTGGAGGGATGCGGAGCCAGGCTGTTGGGACTGGGCAGCACACTGGGAGGCTGAGCTCCTCCTTGAACCTAACTGCCCAGCCTGGGTCAGTCTGTACAGCCTTCTCAGAGCTTGGATCAGTTCTCTGTCCCCTAACAGCCACATTGGAAGGCACCAGCCCTCTCGGAGAATGTCAATGAACAGTTGGAGCTCTTCATTAGAGAGAACCTAATTAGACGTTTATTATTTATGTGGTTTTACATTAATGGCTTGGCAACAAGATTTATTTCTCAACTTATTTGTTTCACAATGTGGTTTCTTCAGCAATCAATTGATATTTGGTTAGCTTAATAACTATCTTGTTAAAATTAAATTAAATGCTACTCTGATTTAACTGTATTAAAATAAATGTTGTCATTGTTAATGAAATGCAAATAACTATTTAAATTGTGGCAGTGCTTCACTGAGTTGCCACTGTTGGGTGGAAGGATGTTGAAGAAGACGGCAGTGAGGCAGGAGACAGCAGGAGGTTCTCAGAGCTGGGACTCCCAGCCAGCACCAGTGAGGTGAACGGGAGCTTCCCTCTGTCTCTGGCAGGTCTTGTCTGATAACTGCAATGATGCATGAAAGCAAAGTTTCTCTGTTTAAATAGGAGATCTGTTCTTTACCTTTCACTTTCTGATCTGTCTGCTAGGCTAGAAATGAAAACTGAGTCTGGCTTGGAGCATCTTGGACCAGATGCAGGTTCTCTGTGGCTGAACAGAGGTTTTACAGACAATGAGTTAAAATAAGAGATCCTCAAGCTTTAACTGCAGTGCGGGAGTAAGCCTGACAAAAAGATGGTCCCCATGTTTGTTAGTTTCCTGGCACCATGGGGTCCCACACACAGAGGCTGGAGCCCCCTGCCTCAGCAGACGTGGATGGAGGCAGGGATACGGAGACAACTCCTCTGCAGGTTCCTGCTGTGCCAATGCCTCTTGCTCCCACCTCCCCATCACTCCCTGTTCCTCTGGCAGGTAGCAAGCACAGACACAGAAAGAGTCTTCCGTGAGTTTGGGCTGGAAATAAGTATTCATGAGCAGACAAGCAGCTGATTTGCCATAGACTTCCACTGCTCAGGCCCAAGGAGGAATCCTTGGGTACAGGCAGTGGGTTATCAAACTCAACTTCTTCAGCAAAGCAGGCAGGGGTAAGGGAAGGCTGTGGATGTCTGCAGATCTTTCCATCTCTGTAGATGGAAAGAGCAATGTCCATACAAACGTTAAAATGTGGTACCAAAGCTTTCTGCTGACATGGATGTCTGCATGAAATAGTGGAAACAGCAGCTGGAGTAATCGGGTAAAAAGTCCTGACATGTTGCCAAAGCTTTATGCTGAAACTACGCAATCTAAATCGCAGTTGACCCAGCTTCCTTTGTAGTCAGCACTGATACCACGTGTGACTGCAGCAGGAGCTGGGGCAGGGCTGCCCTTGTGACAGAGAGATAAGGTGAATGCAAAGCTCGACCTCCGTAAGCAGGGTCAGTCGTAGGTCCCTGCATTCAGAGGAGTCTGTGCATTTCCCACAACAACAGAGAAAATGAAGAAATGGTGCTGAACAAGCACCTGGTTTTATCTTTTTTTAGTGTGCAGATCCTTGTTATTGACTTACAAGCACTGCAAGAACAGCTACATGCACAAAGTTGGAGCGATTCCTGCTGAGAAATCCTCAAAACAACTAACTGCAAAAAGGATCAGTCACAGAGTGAGTTCCCAGTCCTTCTCTCCAAAAGCATGAGCACATCCAGGTGTTTAATATTCACACAAACTGTTAACTACCAGTGGTGCAGCAAACAACAAACTCCTAACAGAAACCCTGCTGCAATTTGTAACACTTGTATTTTTGCCCATGTATATTGACCGGTTATTGACAAAGTGTAAGGAGTGCATATGCATGCTCTAGGGAGGAGTTATTCTAGATGAAGTGCAGTACTGGGTCTGCATTCCCTCCACAGTCCAGGCACAGGCATTTCATTACATACGTGTGATGGGTTTATTTGCACTTACAAATATAATGATACAGCAGATTTAAGCCTGGGTGATATAATAGATAGGATGAGGAATCAGGGGGAAAAAAAAAAAAAAGGAGTGAAGTTCAGCTCAGTATGAAATGTCCAAAGATTTAAACTCAGTGTGGTTTTTAATAAAGTTAGATGAACAACATATGATGCCTTGTGCTATATTAATCTTCCAGCACTTGTTGCTTCATGTGATTTTCCAGCAGCTTTCATTTATTGAATTTCCTGCTTAGATTTTTAGTGAAAAGCAAGGAAGATTATGAAACATCCCTTTTTTAATTCTAAGTTAATTGCACACAATTAGCTAAATACATCATTTGCTACAACTTCAGTTAATACACTGTTAAATATTCTTTTTACAATAGCATGCCAAATTACTTATTAATAGTATTTGGTGTCATTAGCACTAGGTAACAAAAATATTTGCATACTGCTTATTAGGATGTGATATGATGTGTTTCCGCATTGGTTAACTATAGAGGTGACTAAGGATTATGAAATAGTTCTCAACTCATATCCTGGATTTTAAAGCTTCCAGATTTGTTTGTTTGTTTTTAAAAAAGAATTAAAGTGAAGTTCCTGACACTGCCTTTTGGCATGGTTTTCTAGAATAAGTGCATTCAGCCTTGTTCCTGGTCAGACTATGCTTTCGTAGTTATACTTAACCTGCCCCATTCCCTGGTTTCTTTATTCTTCTCTATTTCCTAGTCTGCCAAGAATGATGAAGGGAAAATTGATCCCGCCTTGGGGATAAGGGAGTGGAGTAAATTACCTCTGTGGGGCCTTTCCAACCCTATTTTTCTTCGATCCTGCGTAGTCTGGAGCTGTCACGCATCCAGCCAATTCACAGTGGAATCGAAGCAAACTGGTGTCCAGTGCTTGGCTGCAGCTTCTGTACTGAGAAAAAGAGAGCAGTGCAGCTCCAGCCATCACTCACTGTTTTTATAACTGTTTTATTGGGCTCCCTCTGAATCAGATGTCCTCTTGTTGCTGCTGTTGCCTGAGGGATTTAGTACTGGGTTGATCTCCCAGCCTCTAGGCTTCTTGTTCAGCCCTGGGTTGTTGGCTGCCTCCCAGCTGGAGAGGGCTGTCATGGTCCCTGACTGCACTGAATGCTCTTTGCTGCAGAGCTTGGGACGTGTTGTATTTTACAGTAATGCGCCATGATGCAGTTGCAGAAAAAAATTGAAGGTGTTACCTGACATTGTGCAGCACAGAAAACCAGCTGCAGCTTATGCCGAGATGTGCCAGCCAGCAGTGTGCCGGAAACAACAGGGTAATGTGAGAGGGATGTGAGGTGCCAGACTTCATCCTGGGTTCAAACTTTGCCTCTCCTAACCCTAGGGACAGCTCACTCCAGGGCTTTGGTCTGGCCCAAAAGTGATGACAGGAAACATTTGCAAACTTGAAATTACATTTGACTTTCCAGGGCCACCCCGTATTTGGGTTTGCTTTTCCAGGGCTACAAGTACTTCCAGGTGCTTCAGGCAGAGCCATATGTAAAACCATCCTTTTCACGAGCAATAGTGCTCTGCCACTTGTACTGTCTGCAACATGGGAGCAACAACAAACAGGAAACCTTAGGGATGAGAGTCAGACAGAAATATAATTGCTAGTGACTAATAAGAAATGTCAAAGATTTATGATTAATTTAGAAAAACGAAAGTGAGGTGTTACTTTAGTTGTGGTGCCGAGTTCTGGGCTGACTGGCCTGGAGGTCCTACATGTGCCGAGCAGATACTGCAGCTAGAACAAAGCAGTAGCAGTTGCTGTTTATGCAATACTCTGACATTTGTCATTTCCTTTGAAAATAAAGACAAGTAACTGCAACTCAACAAATTTGCAAGCCCTGCTTCAGAGCTGCTTTTACGCTTCTCAAGGGGCACCTTTGGCAAGAGGGGAGTTTAATCTAGGTTTTTCCTGCAGTCCTTGGGCTGGATACCTGTATCATAGAATCATAGAAT
>VZTO01022568.1:0-24916 GCA_013400615.1 Syrrhaptes paradoxus
GTGCTTTGTGTAAGCGGCAACACCTGTGTTTTGGAACATTTGCCACCCTTGGGTTTTGCATGGAACAGTGCTGTGGTTTTGATTGCAGCTTTTCTCCAACTGAAGGAAACGAGGGAGTAAGAAAATAAAGAAACTAAGAAAAACTAAAAAGAGTGTCCCAATTTAAATGTCTGAACAAACATCGATTAAGTAATTTAATGTACAACTAAGCCTTTTCTATGGTTGCCTTATGGGTGCTATGCAATAGCAGATGAGAAATCAAGTGATTGCTTGATTCACTAGGGGAGTAAAATTGACTTGGTGACCCAAGTGAGAGACAGAGTGCTCTTGAAGAATTTGTTCATTAAAATGTCATCCATGTTTAGTATTAAGCTAAAGGAGTGTAAAAACAACTGTAATTTGTTGTTTGGAAAGAATTAGGAGACATGATTTTGCTACAGTTTGAGTAAGTCTGGAATTGTGAATTTGAAGATACAGAGTTTGATTTTTTTGCATTACTGAGACTTCTTAAATGTGATCTGATATACATGGAAATAATCCTAGTGAATTCTCTGGAGATGTTTAAACGTTATACAGAGGGAAAGATAACTGGAATGCACAAGAATTTCTAAATATCAAGATGCATGTGTAAATGTAACCTCATAATTTATAGAGTTTGTAATTTATGTGTATTTATGTATTCAGAAAATATCATATATGATAGCCATTGAAACTATGTAGCTGTTAGGAAATCAAACAAGTTGAAATATCGACAATTTTACACTGTAAAGAGGAAGAGATCTACCTACTACCAAGCATTAAAATTCTTATTATAAAATACTGGAATACACAGGAAGGTATAGATCAAATGCCTGAAATACTACATACATTTTACTATAAATGTTTTAATGTACAATTTAGAGATATTCCTGCCCAAAATAAAGCATGTCCATGGGCAACAGAAACACTTAGGGGAAAAACTATGGACACAGCCTCCATCAGCTGTTATCTTTTCCCTCTTTCAAATAACTTAGTCTTTAAAATATAAACCAACTGTAGGTAATCATAAGGTGTATCTCAGAGTCTTCTGAGAAAATAATTTTGAACTTTGGTGTAATTTATTTAAGTGCCATTCAGATGGCAATGCTCTCAAACACCCTTTAAATGCTCTCATTGCTCAATGAGTGTGTAAGCAAATCCAGCTGCCAGTGCAGCTAAGGGTTATGAGCATGAGAGAATCAGGGGAATGTTTTGGATTGCACAGAATTAAATTTCCGACCTATGCTACAAGCTGAACCTGAAAAGAACTGTTACTCTAGAGGTTAAAGCTCTTGGGTTTTACAAACACACTGTCTAAATAAGCAGTTATTTTACTAAGACTGTTAAAGCCATAAGAATGTTTATTGCAGTTGCTAGTTCAGCTTGATATACATGCGCCCAAGAGAGAATCCCAATGGCTGTTCTAACTATTTCATTCTGATTGCAGGATGTTTTGCATCTCTCTTTACTACGGCTTCTTGCTGCTAGCAAAAAAAAATGTAGATCTGTCTAGGTTTCAAACTCTGGAGCAGTTTCTCAAGGTGATGACTTTTTTGTTTGGGTTTTGTTTTTTTTCTTTCTTTCTTCCCCTTGGTGTCTCAGCACCATGACCTCTTTTTCTAAAGTAAAATTTTATCGGACTGTCTACTGGCTGGACCTTGGGTTTAAAAACAGTGTTTTCCCCTTGATCATTTCCCACTGCTTATTTAGGTGTAGCAAGTGTTCCTAGTGATATGATACCAGGTTCTTTCCGTGATCAAAACAGCTCATCTGTAAATCATACCATCAAGGCATCAAGCAATTAAAGTATCTATTTCTTGCTCCTCTAATTGTATATGTAATGAACCTGACACTTTTCAAGATTTCAGCGCTGTGCTCAGCTTTGCACATACCTTGGAGTTAAATCCTAGATTCAGGGTATTATTTATGGTAGATTAATGTAGTTCCTTTTTTTTTGTGGCAGATCTGTGGATCAAAATAGAAACTGGACTGTTACGCTAAGTAGTATGGAGGTGTATTAGTGGATTGAGTGCAAGAGATGTGGTCAGAGAGCCTTGTTAAATGCTTTTATCTTATGGCACACTAAACAATTCCATGGATATTACTGTTGCACATTTTGAAATCCATTTATTTGTATTTCTTAACTATGCTCCTAGTGAAGCAGAAAAACTCCACAACTCGTGAAAGTTGTGAAGTAGGTATGTAGCTTATTCAGCGCTGAGGCGCGTGGGGGACAGCTCCACCAAAGACATGCGCGCCTTTTCGCAAAACCTGTCCCTCTATTTATTCCCCAAAATGTTGCATATGGATTAAGTTTCGTAATCCATTCATTCAGATTAATTGTCTAGCCCTGCTTCGTATTATAATGAGCTAAAGAGTCCTTCTGCGCCCTGGTCTCTTGGTCTCGGTCCAAAGAACCAGGACGGTTCCCAGCTTGTTTAGAGGCCCAAGCAGTCCTCCCTATCTCTGCAGTCTTGCAGGTGTTGTATCCTCTCCTCTCGTCTGGGTTAGCAGTTCCTCCCCTATCATCACAGCTTTGATCCTCTCATCCTGTCTTTGCAAACACGGCAAACGTTAATCGTATATTGTGCAAACAGCTATCCCTTGTTAATTTGAAATCCCCCTGTCTCACTAGGAGATGGCAAGGCAGCACAGAAACTACTTAGTTTGGATTAATAATCTATAGCTATAACATACAAACCCAATAATTTAATAAGACCAGGAATTGGGGTTTTGTGTGGAATTTTTATAATCACAACAATGTGGTCTAATAATGTGAAACTTCTTTCTAAGTGGCTGGCTTAGTTTTTTAACTTAAAACTTATTTTCATTGCTGGCTGAAGGAAGCAAATGTGATAAACTCTGTAAGCAGATTTCGACAGTTCCTGATACACTCTGGCAGAACAGTTTTCATCAGAATAATAAAAGAGTGCCCTGGTGTCTTAAGGGCTGCTCCTCTGCCAAATGAAAATACCCATTTATAGAAAACGGAGCTATTAGGGCTTTTTCCAAATTGAAAAATACAATGTGGAGAAAATGTATTATGAGAAATCTTCAGGCATTGTTGGTTTTTCCAGTGATATGCAGGAAAAAAGATCTCAAAAATAGAGTATTTTAGCAGGACACAGTCATTCCCAGCAGCCTGGTGTAAGTGAATGGAGCTTTGCGTGTTCTCAAGCCCTGTTAGGAACGGTCAGATCACTGTGGGTGCCAAGGTCTGCTTCCTACTGCTGCGTTTAATTATTTTGCCTGATTTTATGACTAAGTGACATTGAACATAATCTCCCAAGCAGAGTGATACTTCAGCAGCATTTAACACTTTCGCTTGCTTTAAAGACTCTAACAGCTTTGGATGATACAAGTGTATAATTTTTGGGGAAAGCAAGGGGCTTATCAACATAAAAATCATAGCTACTGTGGGCTTATTTTAACTCTGGCACACAGAGGTGTGTTGGCCAGTGATTACAACGGGTTTGCATCTGCTTTTTTTCAGGCCTGAATTTATCACATTACCCTTGCTGCCCCTAACATTCACCTTGTTTCATGTCTTACGTGTTGTAAATAAACAGATTGCTCTTCCCAAATACATGAAACTTCAACTGAACTCCAAAGTCTTAGGAAATTTAGGCAGATGAATAAATGTATGAAAGCTCCAAAGACAGAATTGCTTGTCTGTGAAGTACTTCCTCGAGATTAAAAGATGCTGTCATTTAATTGAAATAAATTATTGCTTAAAAATCACTAACCAAAGACTCAATAAAATGGCTTCTAGGATTAGCAATCTTTTGAAGATGACAATACACTCCTGAATAAAATCCATATTTAGTTTATATGTCAAATGAAATTACTGAAGAGTTTTTGCACTTTGCCCATACTTCATTTTGTTTCCATGGCCTACTTTTGAATTTATTTAAATTAATGTAGTTAGAACCAAGTCCTCTGAAGATAGTGAAATTACCGTGGCAAATAACTGCTGTAAGGAAGAGGAGAATCAGGCGTGTATGTGTAATATCAAAAGAATTCTTCATTAAACTGCTTTTTTACAGAAAACTATAGAAAACCAAAACTTAAAAATTAAGCCACAAGACAAGACTTTCAGAAATGCTGCCAGAAAAAGAAATCCATTACTGTTGGTAGTGTTAATGGCTACCACCCACTGCCCATTTTATGTGTGCGTAGTCATGGGTCTGGTTAAAGTTACAGGTTTAATCTTCTAGTCAAGCTAAATGTAAGTGAAATTAGATGTCCTTCTTCACAGTGATACCTAGGCATAGTAGGAAGTTATCTGGATGCCTAGTAGAGCCAGATTATGTTGTTATTATTATAATTTTTTTTTACAGTTGTAAACTGAAGGCATATATTGAAAGACTGTGCATGTGTGTGAGTGTTCAAACCAAAATACTAGGACAGAAAGAACGGAAGATTGGCAAATGAACAAGAGAAGAGGTGCGAGTACAGCCTTGGATGCAAAGACATGCCCTTTGTTATAAAACACGGTGGGGAGGCAGCTTTGCAATCATGCCCAAGAGTGGCCAGCACAGCTATGGACTTGCTGCTGCAGAAGAGGAGGCTTCTTAAGCCTTCCCTGTGTGAACCTTGCCTGATTGCCCATGATTTCAGGGCAGGCTGATTTAACCTGCTGATCGGGGGGAAAAACAATCAATCACCTGTGTACTTTCCTGCTCTGTTATGGTTTCAGACTCTCCAGTGTGGGATCAGATGACTGTCAAATCCGGATTTACAGAGAGGGTGTCAGGAGCAGAAGGTCAGGGCCTCCTGCTCTTGTCAGCAGCGATGGGTGGAGAAGGGCACATGGGTTGTTATAGCAACTTGGCTTTCAGGTTTCTTTTGCTTGCTGTAGCTTTGTATTTTTCAGGAAGCGCCAAGACTTCTAATTTAGGACTCAAAAAAGCAGCAAAGGCTCTACCTTCAAATGAGATAACTTTCACCCTATGAAAGGATATCTCTTCCCATGGATGAGTATGGGCATTTACACTGTCCTTAGAGGAGATCTTAGTGACCTGAAACACTGCTTCTAGTTTGCTCTTTTGAGGACAGGCTCATGGTGGTTTTATTAAAGATCTTGTGCTTGTGAGAATATTGCTGGACACAGGGCACTGAAGTAGCAGAAGGAAACAGACCTGTGAGAGAAGGAACATAGATGCTGTTTCCTAGGTGTTCAGGACCTAACAGAAGGCAGAGAAGGTGACACGATCATGTGTTTCCCATGGTGGTCCTATCTGGTTGTTGCCCAGCCTGGTCAAGCTGTCCCAGCTGCAGCTTGCTCCTTGTGCACCTCCACTGTGTACAGAGGTGGCAGCTCCGACGGTGAGATTCAGTCTTTTGTTTTTATCAGGTTCCTTAGGCTGCTCCATCTGTCCTCACAGCATCTTTCTTAAAGGCTGCCAAATGGAGTGATGAGTGACAGCAGTTCACTCTTCTCATTGTCTGTTCATCACTTGGACGTCAACCATCAGTTTTTGTATAATATCCCCTTGCACTCTCCCTTTTGTTTTACCACAAAAAGATTTTAGCATAGGTTTTTAGTAGCAGTAGCTCTCTTGGTCTGGATGCATCTAATCCTCCTAGTGTTTGTTGGCTGTTCTTAAACAGCGTTGTGCAATAGGTTGAAATGTTTTTTTTTTTTTTGTACCTTGAACAATTCAGAGTGCAGGCTCCTGATGAGACAGCATCATCTTTAGAAAGGAGAACTTAAAATGCACAATACAAATCTTTACCTCCTGAACTAAGAATAACTGGTAGCAGAAGTAAACTCTTCTCTTGTGCATGTGAACAGGAATTAACTTTGTCAGTGATTAGTCACTACTGTTAACTAAAAAAGCTAGGAACTGTAGAAACTCATCTTCTACTTTGGGTCCAGAAGAATATTTGGTCTACTGTTTGCTGATGACAATACTTGGTCTAGCAATGAATTAGGATCCTATACATGACTTTGTGGAACTTGAATCTATTGTATTAACAACCAAAGGCTGGATTTTATCCAATTGAGGGTCTACCTAGAAAAAAATGTATGGCCTAATGACAAACTGCAGGTCAATCTGAGAATTGGGAATGAAAGAATATCCCCTCCTCTCTTGCAGAGAATAATTCAGGTAAAGGAATGCATACACTGCAGTTTAGCAGGTTGAGTTTTAATTCTGGGCTTACCACACTCTTCTGCTGCCCATCTGTTGAGTGGCTGTACTACTCACTTGTCCTTTAATTACAATTTTAAAAGATCTGAAGTTTTTAACTTGCACTACCTGCATGAGGTGGGTGATAGGAAGCTGATTACTCCTGGCATACAAGGCAGTGCTAGCTGTTCTGTGTCTCTCTCTCTCTGGTCTTCGTGTTTGCTGAACACTCTGGGGAATGGAGAAGAATGATACAGAAGCTATTACAGCTGCTGCATGCTGCTGTTCTCTGCTGAAGCAACTGCCTGGTGACAGTCCTAAAGTGGCTTTGTACTAGTCTGCTGATGCAAAGGCTTGTATCCTACCCTCTTCATGGTCAGCGGGCTGGGACAAAGGTGAGAAAGAAGCAAGAGGAGGCATCTAGAGTGAGATACTTCTCTTGAAGCTCTTAAAATGTATTCTATGGGTAATTCGTCAGTCAAATCAACGCACGTATGCTCACTAGAGAGTGTGCTAATGTCATGAATATTTGGGACTGACATTCATGTTTATTGGAAAACAAAAAAAAAGGAAAAGATCCTGTTGATAGTACTATATAAAGCATAGGGTAGCATGACCTGTTTTGCATTTCCTTTCTTAACTAAAAAAAAATTCAGATGCAAATTTCCTTTAAATACATTTTCCATACTGATACTGCAATATGTTGGACCGCTTCCTTTCTATTTGAATGCCAACATTTGAGAACACTAGATCTGAAAACGCCTTGTGTAAACTACACTGAATAACAGAGCATACCATAATCATAGAATCATGGAATCATAGAATGGTTTGGGTTGGAAAGGACCTTAAAGATCACCAAGTTCCAACCCCCCTGCCATGGGCAGGGACACCCTCCACTAGACCAGGTTGCTCAAAGCCTCATCCAGCCTGGCCTTGAACCCCTCCAGGGATGGGGCATCCACAACTTCCCTGGGCAACCTGTTCCAGTGTCTCACCACCCTCACAGTGAAAAACTTCTTCCTAATGTCTAGTCTAAATCTACACACATGATGTTCTCCCAATTGGAAATGATAATGAATGCTCAGTGAAAAAATTTTAGATGTCTGTGAGATATCCATATTAATAGTGCGGCAAGGATGTCTTATAGAAGTATTTCATCAGTTCTCAAATGTCCATCACAGAAACGGTTTATTGGAGGATATTTTTGGTATGTACATCTGGTGTAGTAGCATGCTCAGTCTCTTGTATTTGTTTAAACATCTCAGGTTGTATCCTTGGAAGAGGGATGCCAGTAGTCAGTGGGAATGCAGGATAGAAGTATTGATAAGGTACCAAGAGTGTTGGGTTAGACACAGGTCTGAGCTCAGAATAAAGTATTAATGGAGCTGGAATGCACAGGAGATTGTAGGATATGCAGGGAAGCATGTAGAAGCTGTATAGGCAGACACTTATTTCTGTCACTCTTAGAAGAAAACATCATGATTACACTAATTTTTTAATTGGGCTCTGTAAGTAAGCCTAGCCCTGGGGTAAGAGTATGCAGAAGGCATGAATGGGCAAAGATTTTCAAGAGAGTGTGAAGGAGAAGGACTGGAGTAAAAATAATTGGGATGTCTCAGGGCCAAAATGGTGCTAGGGTTATGGAGCACTCTGGGAAGAGATGGGAATTCTACATGGTAGTACATTCTTGCACACACAACTGTCATCTGCTATTTCCCTGCCTATTTTAATTTTTATTTGATTACCTTAAAAAAAAATTCAAATTAGATATGTACTTAAAGGACAAGGGCTCACAATCTAAATGAATTTAGTTTAGCACAGATTCAGTCAGTGCCATTTTTTGTTTGTCAGGTTTATTTCAGGCCCCCTTACCTTTTCTAATTTTACCATCTCTCTGTTCCCACCTGTTTTGCTACCCCAAACGAAATTTTCCCAATATAATTTTTCCATCTCCTAGATCTATAGAGTATAGTACTTGCCTGAAAGACAAATGCTGATGCTGAAACACACGAATTACATTTAAGTGGTGTTCTTTTGTAGCTGGAGGTTTCTGTGCGTCTTCTGACCAGTAGTAACTGCAGTATGAAATAGTGTGCACCCTACAGCCAGGGAGTGGAGTGGTGGGGAGCAAGAGTTTGGTTCCACAGGGCGTAGCATGTGTTGGCAACTTCTGGGGTTGGTTCCAGCTCAAGGAATAGTCCTAAGAAAAGTGATGAATGGATATTAAGAATGTTTATTCTAAATCAGATCCCATGTTTCCGCTCTGTTTACCAAGATTAGCAGATGCCTCCTTTCCAGGAATACAGCCTAGACAATCTGGTGTTTTCTAAGGGAAATTGTAATTACATTAAGTTATAAATACCTGAAGTGGTTATACTATTTCATATGATTACAAGGAAAATGATTATAATTGCTTTCACTGAGTTTTTGTGAACTCTGACTTGCAAGGAATTATTTGGAGACCTCAGTAAAAGGTGACGCATCCCATGTTTTGGCCTAAATATTGTCATATTGTATTTTTCCTCCATGGTTTGAAGTTCCTGGGTGAACATGAGACAAGTGTGTAAAAATGAAAGAACATAGATATCACTTCTTTGACTAAATGATGTTTAAAAAAAAAAAGTTTCTAACTAGACAAACTGCAATTCATCTAGTTAGAAAAATTGCAGCAAAATAGTCTGTTAGTACAAAGAAAACAGCAGATTATACTAATTGTGCAACTCTCCACAGCAATTTGTAAATAATGCTCTTTATGCTAGCAGAGAACGAATCATGATGGAAATGTAATTTAAAGAAGCAAAACAAAAAAACAAGATTTCAAATAAAATCTCATGAGAGCCAGAGATCATGCTGTTGTTCTGTTAAGATTAACAATGCCATTCTTTCTCAAGAATTTTATATATATTCTTATTTCTGTCTTAAGTAAACGTTAACCAAAGTCATCTTCAGCTTTTCCAATGCCAAGTGGTTCTTATTGCTGTTGGAAAGGTGCGATACAAGCCTTAGCCTAGGAACCTTGCAGTCTTTAACTGCACAGCTTCATTCCACAAACGGGGTGAAGGTGCTATACTTTTCAGAGCTTGTGGGTGCTGTTCAAAATTTTGAAGACATTTTTGCATCAATGCTGGAATTACTGATGGATTATCTAGAATTAGTGCTGCGTTGGAGGCTGCTGTGACTGGACATGGTGTTGTGAAGCTGATTTTACCTTTCTTGCTTTGCTTCAGTTCTTGTGGCTATTTGCTATTGAAATATCACAAATTTTTCTTGAAAAGGACCTCTAGGAGTCATGTGGTCCGACATCCTGCTCAAGTAAGAACAATCTTGAAGATATATCAGGTTGCTCAGGACCTTGCCCTGTTCATTGTTGAAAATTTCCAAGGATGGAGACTTCCCAGGCTCTCTAGTTAACCTGTTCCAGTGCTTGATCACTCAGTTTGCCCTTTTCCCTCTCAAATCTAATCAGAATTTGTCTTGTTGCAACTTGAGACTGTGACCTCGTGTTCTTTGATCAGGCATCTATGAGAAGAGTCTGGCTCCATCTGTATTCATCCTGTTAGGGACCAGAAGACTACAACTGGAGACTCTAGTCACCTCCTCTTCCTGAGGCTGAAGGAGCCTAGCTTCCTCAGATGTTCCTCATGCATTTTATGCTCAATCACCATTTTGATGGCTCTCCTTGGATTCTCTCCTGCTTATCAGTATTTCTTTTTTTTTATTTGAAGGCTCAAAAATGAGCACGCAACTTGAAATATTGTTTTAATGATGATGACTAGAAGGGAATGGTCACTCCCATCAAACAACTGGCTATGCTTTTGCTAATGCAGACCATCGGCATACTGCTGACTGAGGTTCAGTTCTTGTTCACAAGATTCCCGCTTTTCTTTCTCAAAGAGTGCTACTTAGCCTGTCAGTTGCCACCCTGAACTCTTGCCTGGGGCTTTGGATTTGCCTTGATGAAATTCATGAGGGTGCTGTTATCCCATGCCTTTTCCTTGTCAAGGCCCCACTGAAGGTCAGCCCAGCCCTCCAGTGTACAAACATATCAATTTGACTTGGCTGAGCTTAGGTGAATGAGCCAAGAGCAAAGCACATGTTTGATCTTCCAGCAACTTCCCTGAAGTAGAAAGCTGTGCCTTTCAGAGATCTGGCAAAGTGAAGTTTTGGTCTCTGTCCTTTTCCACTTGGCTCCACAGTTTGGGGTTGCCTTGATGTTCCCTTTAGCTCATTCAGCTTTTGCCTTTGTGCTTCCTGAGGAGTTCCTGAATCATTACTGTAGCTTACTGAATTCTAAGCTAATATTCTCTGCTTTGTTAGCTTCTTATAGAATTAATCACTGACATCAAAAGGGGGTTTTATGTTTGTACATCAACAAACTCTTGAGAGATCAATGGCATCAAGGAGTTGCTGCATTTAGGTTTAAATCTAAAAAGGGTCAATCTGACAAGCAGTTGCTGTCAGGGGTTAGTCTCAGCATAAAAGGAGGGTTAGCTGACTTTGACCATTGTTTAGAGTATTAGCTGATATTTACAGCCTCATGTTTGTGTCTCTTCTCAGCTTGAGGTAGTTCAGTCCTACTACTCAGAAGAGTTTAACTGCCAGGCCTAAGATGGTCTGGACAATGTACACTTCTACTTCTCTGCAAAAGGTTTCCCCGAAATTATTTGAGTTAAATTAGAAACATTACTCTGTCTAGATGTTAAGATGGAAAAAAGTTATCTTCTACTTAGTTCCTTGATGCCTGTTTTTGTGTCTTATATTAAGAGGAAACTAAATCATCCCACACAAATGAAACATTTTTCATTAAGCAGAAGAAATATTTTTTTGAAGGCATTGGTCAATCATAAGTATTTTCTTAAAGTTTTAAATCCCAGAGTGAGTAATGTTAATTGGATTGCTTACAGAAACTCTGTCAGGTTTTAAAATGGGACTTATTTGCAAATGACAGGCAATTAAATTATATTTAATAGATTAAAGCTGTGGCAACATAATTTCCGTTCTATTATTTCAAAATAGAAAGCAGTGTTGTTTGCATACTTTTGCGCAATCCGGCATAACCTGTGTGTCACTTTTAATGCAGATCTCTTATAAAAATGTGATTCCTTGGAAAAAGGGTTTTCTCTATGCTGAAGTAATACTTCATATCAGACTAATTTACACAAGTCTTTCATAAGATAGTCATTGTTTTACATGCTTTTCATTAAATGCCCCTTAAAGTCATGGAATCCTATTTGTCGAACCGTAAGAGCTTGTAATTAAGAACTTACCCAATATTTACTGAAGATGAGAAAGTATAGGAACTAATGCTGCTAAATGTTTTTTGAAAAGGCCAAAATAGGCTGTTAAATGACACTTCAAGGTGTGTGTGCAAATTCACTGACAGTGACAAACCAAGAATTGCATTAGAAGGCAAATTATTTCTGCTCAGTGAGGAATATGGGGCTGCCTTGTATACAGTTGTTCGTAATACACCTGACAGAGTTAATGCACAAACAAGTTGAAAAACTGTCAAAACAAGACTCTAAAGAGTCTGTTTTAAATTGTCAGGAGCTAGTCAAAAGAACAACTAGTATTTTGTTAGCTGTGAGCTAATCTCTGTTTTCCGTATGTTGTGATATAGAGCAGAAGTACACAGGACTCAGAAGTTGATTATCAATAGTCAATGTCAAGTCTTAAGCATTGAAAAGCCTTTTGTGTGTTGATTTGAATGTTAGAATACAAACTTGAGAAATAATTTCTCTAAGTAACACTGCAAATAACTCTTGTACTCTATTTTTTCTAAATTTGTTTTCTATTGTGACCTCAGTAGATTAATTATGTTTTTATTTATTTCTAATGTTTATTGTTGAACACACACTGTTTGTAGCTTATGAATAAAGTAAATTCACAGAAGTGATTACAACACAGTGAAGACAGCAGTGGACAATTTTTCTGTTTTCCTTCCCTCAGTAGAATTTTGTTATCATAGTGAATTTAAAGCATGAGGAGTTCTGAAATCTGGAGGTGTGGTTGTTTTGTCATATCTGCTTCTAACTGATATCTGTTGAAAAATTTTGGTAAGCTGAGCTCAAAGAAGTGAATAAGCTTTTGTGGTTAGAGGAGATATACGATGCTTCCCCCCCAACTCAGGCACATGTTTGCATGCTAGCACACCGTATGCCACCCAAATCCATGTTAATATTGTGCATTATATGTATCTTTGCCTGTCTGTCATCGTCTTTGGCGTGGGTGTGAGTTTCTTATCTTCCAATTCATATAGAAGCTTAAACTATGTTTTGAGCATGCTGGAAGGTGGTACTCAGCCTCCCATCAGTTTGCATCTAGCAGCATAAGCAGAAGGCAGTGGCAGAATCTGTCCCTGTTTGTTCAACTGGTTTTACTGTTGCTAGGGAATACAGTCTCCACTGCGCCTGAGGAAGGGGCTGTTCCATGGTCTCAGAACTGGCACCTGAGATGTTATTTATCACCATATGCTTCTTAACTCAGCAAATTGACTTGTGCTTCCAGCTCCATTTACTGGAGAGATCATTGGGGTGGGTGGGGTTTTTTGTTGTTGTTTGCTTGTGTGCTTCTTTTTTTACAGTTAGTATGTAGAAGTCTGCTGGTAAACAGTCCTATTATTGGAGCAAAGATAGGAGGTGTTTGAAAGAGCATCACCTTTTGACTACTGTACTGTCATTCAAACTCAAAGCATAGCAGTCATGTAAGTGCTGCAGGAAGATCTGTGGCAACCAGCAATGCTGTTGTCCTTTTCCTCCCTCTGTCCCTGCATGCACACGTCAGCGCATGTGTACGCATCCTGATTTACCAAAGCGGAAAAAATGGTGTGAACTCTTCTCATCCCCTTCAGTGTGAGATCAGCAGACTTATATTTGAACAGCTATAAATATCAGCTGTAATTCCACAACTTGGTTTACCTGAAGCGGGAACCACTCCCTTAAGCTCTTCTTGCTGGGCTGTGGGAGGCTAGCAGCCAGCTTATGGTTCATGACTGTAGCCAAAGTAGAAAACATTTTTCTTGGCACTTACTGTGCTATCTGGTCTACAGCACTGGAGTGTGTGTGCTCTTGTATTTTCTCAACACCTTGAAGCCCTAGTACAGGCTTGCTAGTATGCATTCTCGCTACTGGTTTTGAAACTAATGTGCCTCCCTCCTGCATCAACACTTTCCACATCTGTCAACTTCTGTGCAGTTTCAGGTAACAATCAGAAAACTTATTGAGGTCTCTCTTACTGCACCACTTCATAACAGTGACCTCTTTCCTCCCCTTGAGGCACTCCGAGCGTTGTTTTTAAGTAAGACATTTGAAATCTATTAAGGTATTCAGAGCACTGTTTCATTTTGAGAACGGGCAGATTCATTGTCAATTTAGCATTTCACCTGGTCAGGACTTGTACATTTTCCTTTAGTGTGTTGCCTAAAAAACCACCAAGAAAATTTTAACTCATTCACACCATTTCTTTTACCTTTATGATGCCATAGTAAAAAAAAAAAAAAAAATGATTCAGAGCTGTACAAAGTACTTTTTTTTTTCACTTGACAATGTAGTGTGATGCTTGACAAAATTATTAAAATCATCCTATTACTGTTTTATACCATTTCAGCCTGTTAGGATTCTAGGTGACAGTCAGTACTTCTTTGACAAAGGGATGTCAAGATTCTGCTCAGTTCCTTGTGCAATCTTGAAGCAATTTAGCTCTGCTGGAGTATGTAGTGTAACAAAAGCAGGCTGTCTCAAGGAGCTTGATATTTGTGTGCTTCAGTGTTTGGTGTGGGGTTTTTTTTTTGTTGTTGTTTTTTTTTGTTTAATCTCTGGGCAAATTAGGACTGAGTCTGGCAAAATCATGGAGATTTTTAAGGCAGGGAGGTGTTTGTAGACAGATGGAAAAACTGGTCTGTTTGTCTGTCCAGATACTAAGCTAGTTTGAGAATTTTCTGCTATGATGATTTAGCAATGTAGAGTTTAGTCGAGCCACTTATTTTTGCTATTCTTAGTTGTTATGGTTTTGTGTGGGGGTTTTGTCTGGTAGCAGGGAGGGGCATAATGGCTCCTTAAGCAACTGCTAAGAGTTCCGGTAGCCTCCAGTCTGCTGCTGGCCGCAAGGGAGGGGTTACAGTGGTGGCTCCTTTTTAAAANTTGTAAATAGTTAATAAATTCAGTTATTTTCTTGTTCTTCATGAGTCGTGTTGGTTTCTTGCCCGTGACCCTGAGTGGTGAGTGAGACCCTCCCTGTCCCTGCCTCAGCCCATCAGGTGTTTAGCAAAAACTGTCCCTGTGGTTTTATAAACCATGACATTAGTTCATTAAGCCCTTTTTAAACTCTTTGTCAGTTGTGTTGGTCTTCTGACCTGTGTTGCGTTTTTAAAATTCTTGTTGGGGAATTAAAATGTAAAGAAAAAGAATTCAAACAATATTGCTTCAGAAAAAGCCATGTGGGGAGCTACTTGTACCACTTAGCACTCTTCATGAAGAACATCATCCTCTAAAGGAAGAGTTTAATCTTATTTTCCAAAAATGCCAGATGCCTTCTGACCTTTTATTAAAATTCAAATATGTTCTCAAGAACACCACAGACATCCTTGTGATAGCTTAAGAGATCTTCTCACGTTTTCCAGGTGACTTTCAGAAGCTATAAGAACAATTCTGAAGGGCTTTGGAGTCATCTGTGTCTCTTGGCATCCCTGGTGAATGTTTATTTAGAAATTTCTGTGGTTGTGCACACTGAGAGACAGGCCGTGTTGTCGTATGACTGAGGCACATACAGGAGATTATTTCAACATGGCATTCTAATTAAACAGAAAGATACTGAAAAGCTCTTTTTCCATATCTTCTCACAGTCAGAATAATGGCCTATTTTAATTTTATGTCATGAAAGTATCAAGAAAGATTTCATTTTGATGTTTTGTTGTTATTTTTTTTTTGTGTTGTGGGTTTTTTTGTTTGTTTGGGTTTTTTTACCCTTATAAAACTAGTCTTTTTCCAGAATGAGTAGGTCATGAGGGAGAAAGAATTCATATAGCAGACTTCCTCGACAACTGATCCTTGCCAAATGCTAGGGGTCATGTGATTTTTTTCAAAATAACATTGTACTCCTATCTTGGTTTCCATTGCAGCTTGTTACTCAAGAGTGGGATGCCAGGCATACTATTATGTATATTGCTGTTACTTCAAATGTTTTGTGCTAGTATGCTTCCATTTTTTTTCCATCTCCAAGAGCTTCCTGATTGTTATTTACAAATTTGGATTTTCTTCTTCTATGGTCTCTTCTCTTATTTCAGTCACTCCTTTTATTTGCTGCAAAGAGCACAGGTGCAGTTAAAAGGAATTTCTTATTTTCAGTACAAAACAATTTTCAGTGTGCAAGCCAACAGTGCAGAGATGGTGACTCTTCCCTGTATTAGATTATTTTTTCCTTCTTCCAAAACAATCCTCCTACTAAAACAGAGTACGTAGTCAATAGTAGACATAAGAAAAGGAGAAAATTGGTAAAACTTGACTTTTTAAAGGCAGTTTCAGAAAATTTATTTTACTAAACACAGGATGAAGTATTTCTGTATTAAGTTTTGATTTATTATTTTTGATTGTTCATGATGAAAGTCATACCTTTTGCAATTCTCATACTCTAGACCTGGAAAAGAAAACCAATTATTCTATTTAAATGTCACATCTTTTGACTTTTGTGACCTCTTCCCTGTATTCTAAAAAGCACAGGGAATGGAGTGAAAGGAAATCTAACAGAAATAGTGTGACAGCATGACCAGGAAAACGTAGGCTTTTTATGGTAGTGTATAATAAATGGTAATGAATGAAGGGAAGAAAAATTACCATGAGGCAAGTATAAAATCGAACAATTGACATTAGTGACTCCATGTTGAGCCTGCCAAAATTGTCTCTTAGTTCTTCGTTTTGTACTTGAGTTGCAACTGGCAAATGCCTTGTAAATCTGTTGTAGCACATCTTTCTCTCAAAATGAGAGGCAACAAAATAGTAAGTAGTGTGCAACAATAAATTTAAGTGATAATGATCTTGAGGCTTGAGTGTCGGAAACAATTAGCACCTTTTGAGGTTACTTAAATACAAAACCACAACTGGTTTCCTAGGGGAATTTTAAAAAACTTTTGATGCGAATAAAGAGCAGACAAATTTTCCTCATTTGTTGAATAATTAAAATTAATTCTTTTGTTTTGTTAGAAGTCATTGTAATGTTGAACTTTAGTAAAAATTGGAAACGCTGGAGAAAACTGAGCCAGCTTATTCTCAACAGCACATGTTATTTGTTTTCTAAACATCTTTGAATATATTATTTTTTCCTACACTATTCCTCTGGACTCTTTTACTTTTTCATAATTCCACTTATTTCTATGAAACATTGTGACAATGGAGAAGAATAGATCATGGAGGTAGGAAGAAGCAGAAGTGAGCAAGACATTGGTCTCCCTGTTAATACAGAATGTACCAAAATATCTGACAAGTGTATGAATACTGGGATGTCTGAGAAAACAATATCGTACTAAGGCTTAGTTTTGCCTTGTACATATTTATGCTGTAAAACTGTGAATATCTGCATGTAGCTTTAATAATAGCTATGAAAAAATTCTAAATCAAGATGACATTGTGTGTGATCCATTTTAGTAAATGCTGATAATTAGAAAACATCAGTAAGACTGTCTTGTGTGATAGTATTGGATTGATACAGAAGTGAATGAGTTAAATAAAATGGACTGCACGCTGCGGGTAACCAAATACAGTGTGTATGTTATAAAATCCTCTCTGGTCCAGGAATGTTTGGATCAACACCAATTTGATTCTGGTTAGGTGATGGGTCTAGCTGCAGAATAACCCCACAGAACTCAGTAACATATAGTATGGGATGTGAGAAATTGCTCATATGGCACAATAAGATCTCTCTAAGGCCCAAATGTTAGATTTCCATTAGCAACTCAAAATGAGATATTAATGTTTTGAATTCATGTTCACCATCTTATGGATGTCGTTGCCAGTGTTACCTGAGTAATCAATATCATTGCTGTGCAGCTACAGAACAACACCTGCATTTGATCAGTGGTACGGCCAGAAAAGAAGGATACAGTGGACCTTATATAAAATTACCTAGGTGTGGGTTCCTTCCTGGGCTGCAGGTGGATGTCTGCTCCACCGTGGTCCTCCATGAGCTGCAGGAGAACTACCTGTGTCACTGTGGTCTTCACCACGGGCTGCAGGGGAATCTACTCCAGAGCGTCTGCAGGGCTGATGCTCTCATGTTTTTTTCTCATTTCTCTTTCACAGCTGCTGTGCAGTGGTGTTTGTTTCTTTTTTTACCCTTTGTTAAATATGTTATCACAGAGGGTCCACCAGCATTGCTGATGGGCTCAGATGTAGGCAGTGGTGGGTCTGTTTTGAATCTGGCTGGAACTGGCTCTGTCGGATGTGGGGACAGCTGGTGCCTTCTCACAGAAGCAGCTCCCCTGCTACTACAACCTTGTGATGTAAACCCAATCCAGTTGCATTATTAAAAGAGAGTGGTCTTCATATCGCAAATGTACAAAATGTTTCTTCATGATCTTCTGAACTTCTGTCTGTGTAGCAGTTACAGATCAATGAAAGGCTTCAACTGCCTTTGAGGAAAGACTTTGACTTCCAAGCTGAATGCAAGTTTACTGTGAAAAGAAGTAGTCAGTTTGATCTCTGCTGTTGCTGCATATTTAATTGTGGTGGAAACTTAGGCAGAGTCAGTTTTGATTACACAGGAATTATCTATTTGCTACACTCCAACTCCATTTCATATTGGAGTTCTTAGATTGTAATCATCTAGTATAAATGTTATATACTCAAAGAAATAATGACGAGACAGAAAATTTAAGTCATATAAATGAAAAAAAGGACAAATGTAAAGAATAAAGGAGAAAATATATATGCTCCTCTTACACGGAAACACAGGAAATCTTTGTCTTGCTGGGTGGTCTCAGTTCCCAAATAGTGAACTAAGAAAAAGAAAACGACATTCAGCAAGAAGCTGAGCCTTCATGAGGTGCTTAGTCTCTTAGGAAATGAGGCAACAGAAGAGTGAGTGGTCACCCTTGCTGTGGAGTCAGTGACTCAAGAGGCAGGTAGCACCTAAAGCAGAATATAAGCTGTTAAATGGGATGCCAAGCACCAGTACCTTACTGGTAGTACTTTGTGAACTATTCCTTGTACAGCAGGCAGAAGGAAGTTGCTAGGTAAAGTCTCAAAGTATGTCAAGGGGTGTCAAGGTGAGAGCGTTAATTTATTGGGAAATATTTAATTGAATAGGTTTAGTCTTCCTCTGCTGTGTCCACTCCTTCTAAACCTAAATTAAATTTGTTTGCTAGTAGTTAAAATTTAAAGAGGATATAAAAAACATATACAGAAGAGCCTACCCAAAGTTTGGGATGAGTTCAGTTTTAAGATACAGAAATTTGGTGTAGTTGTTGGAGGGGGTTGGTTTTGGTTTTGTTTTTTTGAATGCAGAACACGTGAACGGCTACAGTGATAAATCTGTCCAAGAAAAATCACTGTCTCTGTAAGTTTTGGATTGTTTTTTGACCTATGAACTAATCTGCTGCCTTTTCATGTTAACCTTATTGACCTTTGTTGCAGCTCAGAGAAGTTGTCCATATGTTCTTCACTGAATTGTCTGTATTGCTTGATGACTTCAAAGAAGTGAATGAAAATCAAACAAAAGTCACTTTTGGTGTTCCTCATCTCTTGGCTCCTTTCAAGACGACAGTCTAACGCAGAGTTAGTTCCTGAACAAGGTTTTGCAGAGGATAGGAATAAGGCTTTGTACCTCTGTTCTCTCTGTTCAGGGAACAGAGAGATGTTTCATATATTTCAGAGCACTTGGTTCTCTTTCTGATGATATTCAGTGCAGAATAATGCTGACAGCTCTCACATCACTTGAAAAAGTTTGATATTTCATTGTGCAGATGACAGCTGTTGGTTATTTCCTTTCATCATAAAGGATCTCTAACTTCAGTGGATACCAAAATTGTTCCTCAGGATTACTTTTACTCAGACCAGTAGTGTTGTGCCAGGATATAACTAACTGAGAAACAGCTGGGCATAGCTATCCAGCAGTTAGCAATTTGAATATAATCATGCATCTGACCAGTGCATCAGTTCTCAGTAGTTCTCATTGCTATGTGAATCTAACTAGAACAGTTAAATTACAATTATCTGCTCTTCTGCGAGTCTTGTAATGACTCGAATCTGTCAATGTTCTAGGAGTCAGCAAAGCTTTATGTATCAGATGCATACGAATTTCCATTCTGTGCCCTAAGGATTTGCACTATGTTATACTTATGGCCGTGAGGGTTGAGTACACACCCCAATATCTCTCTTGCTGTCTGCCAGACAGCCTTCCTGGCAGCCAGCAACCCCCACGAGTCAGTTCTGCTACTTCTCCTGACTTTGGTGATGTGTGTCCTTCACATGGGACATCCTTTCTCTCTGCTGCAGAGGGCCTTTGGGTACAGCAGAGAAGATCTTGCTCGTGTAACCAGCTGCTGCACTGCCCTCTCCAGAAAGGTTTATTGTCCTTGTGCATCCCTTACGCTTCAGGCAGTACTTCATCTTTGTGGATCGTCTATATAATCTGTGTCAAGTCAGTGTGTTAAGAGATGCATTTAATGCAATTGTTTTGTTAATATATGTTTGCTACTTATATGTTGCTTATTACTGTTTTTTTGGCTGAGACTAAGCATAGCAATTCATGTGTTTGGGGTGAGTAGTTCTCAGCCCCTTCCTCTGAAGAAAATTGTAGCATGTACCAAATCACATGTATTTGAAATTTCAGTTATGGTAAAACTACATTTCTCCAATGAAAGGTATTGCAACCATCCTCAGTGCTTCAATGTGCAGTCAAGATCAGAGACACAGCATGGCTGTCGGTTTTTATAGATGAGTTGAAAGTGAGCTGGCTGCAGTCCGGCGCAGCAACATAAAGAAGTTAATGAAAATTGAGGTAAAAGAGCAAAACTAGCTAGCAAAAGCTGTGTTGGCTCCTTCGGGTGATATTTTTCATCATTTAAGTTTGACTTTTTGTGAGGGATTCTTTCCCCTTCATTGCTGTTAGTCATGCTCCAATTAATAAGCCAGTCAGCTTCCTATCATCCACATGTGGCCAGGACTTTCTAGCCCCTGCTTTTTAATGTGGATTTTGGGTCTTACACAGTCTTTTGTTGTACTGTAATTAGATTGCTGCACAGCGTTGCTCCTGGACCTTGTTGTAGTTACTTCGTGGGAACAATTCAAGAACTCATTTGGTGGGAATTTCAGTGGTGTCTGTGCTTGTTTTTCAACAATGTTGCCCACTTTTGAGGGCTGCATATGCACTGTTTGGCAACAAAAGATCATGTGCAGCAATGGTGACCTTCTGGGACTTCTGAAAAAGTCAAGTTGTTAAAAGGACTTCAGGAGCTCGCTAAGGATACGTTCCTCAGACTAAAGGCAGGAAGAAACCTTTTCTAACTGTTTGTCTGGCTTGGTAGGGCTATTATTTTTATCTGAATGTTTATTTTTTAATGTTTGTGACAGACTGTTCTATTGCTTGCAGGGAAGAATGTTATACATAGTGTATGTTGTGAAATGAGATGCTGAACAAATGTGAAAGTCTGCTTTCTCCTATCTTTCTCATTTTTCCTTTCTTTTCTGTCCATTTGTGGCCAGCCACAGTATTAAGTTCTTTTTCTTTATCTCTAAGACATACTTTGGACTATTTTGGCTGTTTTGCTCAAGGAGCAGACAGAGTCTTGTAATTTTTTGTGGTGGCCTAAAAGAGAGAGAGCTGATACTAGTCGGGAAGAAAGGACAAAGATGAAAACATGGCAAGCTTTTAACTGACTCACACTGAAGAGAAGCTCACATATTATTGTACATACTTTGGATTGATCAGTAATGTATCTCGGAAGTGTGAACCTTTATGTTGGGAGAGACAAAGCTTTCAGCTTAGCTTCCCAAGACAATCACCGTGTGACTGAAAAAGGGTTATTGTAATGCAAGTATCTTAACAAACATGAAAAGATCAAATAAATAAGAAAGAAAAAACTTTATCATAATACCAATTCTGGACCTCCCAGTGAATCAACTTATTGTGATCTCTAACTGTATGAGGTTAAATTACTGCAGTGAGAAACAATTTGTAGGCAAATAATAGTTATTTTTTGCATCAGTGCAAATGCATCAGTGTTTTGTGTTCTTGATTCTTCTTAACCTGTTACTCATTTGACATACTGCAAAAAAGGAAATAATTATATTATCTGATTTTTAAATTGGTATGAAAACCAATTCAACAGTTTCTGCTGTACAGCTTCAAATGGTGAGGTGGATGAGGGCAAAGACTTGGCTAAATGTCAGTTAAGTTCAGATACTTAAAACTCTAGTGTCCTTGTCTGGTTATAAAAAGTAAAGAAGTAGCTGAGCCTTCTAGTTGTGCCTGGAATAAATCCATCTTTAACTAGGGGGTGGAGGAGTAAGAATGGAGGATGCTGCTTGTTCCAATAACCACAATCTTAATTCCTTCCCAATTTGATCTTGCCGTCAGTCTGTCAAACTGACAAGAGAGCCTCTGCCATACTGATTTTATTTCTTCCTGTAATAAGAAGGAAAATGTGCTATATTACGCAATTTAAAAAAGTCTATGCAGTAACAATCTGAATCTGTTTGAGTAAGTGGGAGCAATAATTTTATTCTTGCAGATAGAATGCAAATAGAATAATTTTTCTTTTAGCAAATTATTCAGTAAGGAGATTAATATAAGCTTGCAAACTTCTTAGTCAAAATCTTTATTCTTCTACAGAATGCATTACAATTACTACTTGGATGCTGATAGTAAATGAACTGTTTTATTGAATTGTCATAATGCAATATTGGAGGCTGCTGTATGATCATTCTTATAAAGACTGTATTTGAGGAAGACTTTAGAGGAGGCAAAAAAGGACAAAATTTTATTTCAAAAGGACAGATAAAGAAGTGTCTGCTAGTGGTACAGTGGCAGCTACTTATATATATATATATATATACACGTATATAAATGGTTTGGAATCAAATTCTGAACTTCAAATACAAATTTATTGATGCTCTGGTGCAAGCTCAGGAATGAAGCCATGACTACACAAGTTATTATGAATGATTGGTACTACTCTATTCAAGGACTGATACATCTTTTGTATTACTGACTAGTACCACCCTTTGTTTCTTAGTTTTCGGTCTTCATCTCAGCTTACGGTAAAATTCTTTACACCTGAAATAATGATCAAACTAATTACCAGAGAAGCTCAGAAAAACTCAGGTTAGAAGGGACCTCAGAAGGTCATTTAGTCCAGTCTTTTGCTCAAAGCAAGGCGAATTATGAGAGCAGAACAATTAATTGCTAGCATTTTAGAAGAATATTCTTTTGATATTTTTTGAAGATTTTGCATTGTCCTTCTAAATAGGCTCTCTACTATATATTTTTTGCAGAGAACATTGGGGCTGGACCTTAAGGAGAGGTTACTTATGAGTCTTTGTTAGAGACAGAACTTTCTTTACAGAGATCATGAGTAGTGTCAAACTTTCTTNTTTTTACTGCCTAGTAGTTTGGTTCTTAGTTCATTATATTATTTGTGACATTTTTTTTTTCTTTTTTTTCCAGTGTGACAATGCAAAAGGACTCAAAGCCTTCTATGATGCAATAAAATATGGACCTAATCATCTGATGGTTTTTGGTGGCGTATGTGCAACAGTTACTTCTATCATTGCTGAATCTCTAAAGGGATGGAATTTGGTTCAGGTAAGATATGGAAAGGAATATATTCAAATGTTGACTATCTTGTATCTCTGTCTTTTTTTAATTTAGAGTATTTAATGATTTTCAAGCTTAACATTTTGTGTAGTTATATCTCAGTTTTAAAGGTCAGTGACGTTATGTGTAAAGAACAACAGTTACTTTTATCTAGCACTAGATTTTAAGGCTGGTATTGTGCCCAAAATACTTACAAGTATGGGGCAGCAGTTGTTTCTCAGTAGATTAATTACATGCAATTAATCTAATGTATCTCAAAAGACAACCTAAGTGAAACAAAGTTTAACTGTGGCAGGTGAGCAAACCTAGGACTTGTCAAAAGTTAAAGGAAACAACTCGTCTGGCCTTAAATTATGGTACTCTGGGGTCTTTACTTGGTGTCTACTCAGTCATAATGCAATAATCCCTATTGACTTTAAAAGTGTTGGAAGTGCATAAATTGTAAGTAGTAACTGGGTACGTATCTCAGTATTTAACTCACAAAGGACATTTATTCCCAGCTTTTCTTCTTTCTGACTTTATCAAAGGTCAGGTTTGTGGAAAGGTTCCCTCTGCTGAGGAATCAGAATTTATTAATACTAATCTTTAAAATGCGGATGATAACAGCATGGTTTTCTTCATTTCTTCAATATTCTGTCTAGTGATTATCTTTGGATTGATGACCGCTCATGCCAGGTAGCTAGACAGTTTTGCTTTTCAGATGTGGAACTGCCTTGGCTTCCTACTCAATGTTCACATTACCCAAAGATAAGTTTGTACTAAATAATAATAAAATAATAATATATAATAATTACCTGAGGCTTTAGTTACAAAGACTCCTCTTTTTCCACCTGGAATACTCACTGAGATTAGTGCAGAATAAACTAATGAGGCATAATTAAGTTTGTGAAGAAGATGATATCTAGAGGACAAATGGGAAAATCTTAGGAGGATAACTAAAGCAGGTTGTTAACAATGTTTGCAATCCTTGTCATATCAGTTTTTTTTTTTTCTTATGCTTCAGGACTTTTTCTGATGTGAAAAACACCAGTTCTACTATGGAAACAAAATAATAGTATACCTCTGGGGAGAATGAGAAAACCAGAGGAAGTTTGAAACTATCATTTAGCACTCTCTTCTAAAAATGGCCTAGTCCATGGCTTGTAATGAATTATGTGGCTGGAGCTCTGCTTTTTTGGAATTTGTTACATGGAACTTCCAGATGATGCAGGATGTTTTAAGGAGCTGGATTTCTTTGTGCTAAATCCTTTTCACTTAAAAGTCAAGTTCTGCCTGCTAAGGTCTGAAAATCAATTTGTTAGTGAAGTTGCTTAGTCAATAAGGAAGGGCAATTAGAAAGCTTCTATTTACTTTTAAATGCCTGAATTTGTCAATATATGTGTTAACCTATATAATGATACGAAGCATTGCTACCAGACAGCATCTATTTCTTTGTATTTAACCACTACAGCTGTGACTAAGCCTTAAACATTATTAATGATATCAGTACATCAAGGGATTCTCTGCTGTTTGGGCTTAGTATCCTGTAGGCACTAGATAAATCCTCGCATGTCATAACTCCACATCGTGTCAGGTTTTTATATGTTGATTGACTGAATGATGAGAAACCACAAATGACGCAGTGGTTGGGAAGTGTGGCAAGGCTTAGTGGGTGATACAGCAACAATGGAAACAGTCTAAATACAGTTTGTGAAAGTGTTATGTCATATGGTGACAGCAGTATGTGTGTCTGCAAATCAGCAGGCGTAACGTGTAAGATAGTGGGGAAATGGAGTACAAATCCTTCCACTGTCGTAAATATCTTTGATTTAAAGCATAACTTGAATAGAAGGAATAGACAGAAACCTGTTGTTCTCAGAAATGGAGCAATAGTATTCAGCCTGATAAATTACAAGACTATCCATGCTGGAAGCTTGAAATTTCACCTCAAGGAATCACAGCAAACTCACATGAATAGTTAT